>JAJONR010006529.1:0-16372 GCA_029582245.1 Solanum etuberosum
ATTAGTCCTATATTTTTTGTATCTTCTTTTCTTTTTTCTTTTATACTGTTTATCTATACATCCAAATTGTGGTGCTGTCTTAGCCTTACAACATGCTAGGTTTTTTAGTAAAGTTTTTTCCATTTTTATTTCTTCTTTATATTTTTCACATAGTTCTGCAAACCATTTTCGCAAATATTTTATTCTAGCTCCTAGGGTATCTGCCAACCCTGTGTCATTCCAATCCTTTATTATTTTTGAACTAAAAGGTTCTGGTAATTTTGTAAAATATAGTTTTCTTATTTCTTTTCCTTCTTCGGTACTATATGTTCCTTTATAGTAATATTCTCTAAATGCACAAGTATATTCATCAATATAGCACATATTACATATGACTCAAAACATTCTTATAATCTAGGTGTTCTTAACAGTCTATTTCGGCCACTATCATGGTTTTCTGCTTCAATCGTTTTTTACCCTAACAGCGCCTCAACAATGGCTACTACCCTACACGGCCTCATGCCTTAATGGGTTCGCCTTCTGGATGGCATAGTCTGGGTATAGACTATTCTCAGCATATTTCCATGATAAGCCTTCTTAGGTGTTTAGAACAACAATATTATAACATAATAAACAAACATGATATTTTAAGAGATTATCAGGAATATATAAGTTTAGCTATGCATAATTATAAATAGATATACCTTCTCTTGTAGGTTTTGTGGAGTTTGATCCATAGCTAGTTTGTATTTTATATGCGTAATTGTTTTTGGAGAGAGTATTTTTTGAGAGAAGTGGCTTTGGAAGTGCGGATGCTGATGCCTTCCGCTTTCAATTTAAAATTACTTTACAAGTCCCTAAGGTATTTACACTTTGGTCCCTCTCTAGAATTCTCTACATATTCTAGGATGTTCCAAAGCCTTCTTGAAATATCTAAGGGGTTCTAGAGTTCTCCATAAGCCTCTCCACAACTCTAGACTCTTCTGCCCCTATCCGGATGCAAAATTTGACTGGCAAAGTGGCGGGACATGACATTTGTGTCTTATATTAGGACATAATTATTCATCTGGTAAACAAATGTGATTAATTCAAGACAAATTTATATCCAACAACCATACAAAAACAATATGAGTATATGTATTTTGAGCATCTAAGCAATCAATATGAAGAAGAGACACTTATTCTCTGCAACACACTCAAATTCAAATATTCAAAAATAGTTTCTCTATCTTCGCGAGGTAATGGTAAGGTCTGCGTACCCTCTACAGACCCCCACTTGTGAGACTTCTGGCTCGTTCTTAGTCTTTTACTAAGTGCACATGTGACACTTGACAATTTGCTCACGATCTTGAACCACTTGCTCACGATCTTGCTATGCCAAGTCAGCCTAAAACTCTAAGAACCGCGTCATGTTCAGTAGATAAGTCATCAGGGCCATCACAATTTGTAACAAAAATCACCATCTCCAGTAAAAGAAATTGATAACTAAATCACCATCTCCAATAATTAAATGCCAAAATCTTGCTACAACACTTGACATAAACTTCACTGTTGATGTGTTAGCTAAACTCATTGATATTCAAAATCAACCACATAAAACACCTATCTGTTTTTTTTTTGTGACATATAAAACACCTATCTGCTTGAAAAGATTCAGACACCAAAGGTGTTCGGATGCCGACTAAGTCCACTAAGAAAATCCATCTTTCTTTTCAAACTTGTATATTCACAGTTTCACACTGACAGCCTACCAAATCCAAAAAAAAAGGGAATCCTTAACCCATCAATTACCCTGCTTAAAACTCGATCGGCCCCAAATTTGATTGACTCTGAATAAATAAACATCACCTACTCTAGAACATTCAACCGAGCAATCATACATCATGCTCGGACAACCCATTTAACGTCATCTGCACGAACTAATCATCTGTCGAATCTCCTAACAAATATATCTTCAGGAACACCATCTACTATCTGTTCCCTCTCTTGACACCCAGCGTAATACTTCATCTCCTACTAAACTCTAGAAACATTCATCTTTCAGATATAATTTCGACCAAGCATATACAACTTTATACGACAAACATTATTCCATTCCCCACTAGTCTAAATTCATATCCGCTCTACTTTTCTCTTAGTAATAAGACTTACATTAGTGGGTATAATCGAATTAAACTAGTTTGTGAGACACACTTTGAATTACTTTTTTTCTTGGATAAGTAGTGTGAACTTTGAAATGATATACTGTAAATCCAAATTCTATAGAGGAGGGACTAAGGAGAGCTTCTCTCTTTGCATGGTCTATGCCTCTATGGTACTACGTCAATTATCTTATTTTTTGCTCTCCCACTCTTCATCGCGATCTTCTTCAAACTTCACAAAGTTCTCATTTTTCAAAATTTGACGATATGCTCTGTATTAGCAGCCTTTGAACAACATAAGGTAGTGTTAATAGTTGTGACAATATCCTCTTAAGCTCCTCTCACAAACTATTATTCATATTGACTTGGCTTAGTTTGTGTCTCCTGGCTTTGGGTTTTTGGACTCTTGGGTATTGTTTTTTCAGTTATACCTTTGGGATTGGTTGCCAATTAGCATTAGGTGGCATAGGACTCTTGGTTTCTTTAATTTGATTTCAAATTGTATGGGGTTGGATGTGTCATTGCGGGCTTAGATTGGAGCTTTGATTGTAGATAGAGTGCCCTCTTTTTATGTAGTGGTGTTCAGGCCAACTTGCATGCACCTCGCCTATTTCACGAGGTATATGCTACCTCCCACCAGCGTAGGTAGCAAATAACTCTGGGCACCAAGACTTATACAAACAGAACAAATCATCTAATGTTTTGTATAAATCCCTTTTACACTTAAAGCACTCCTAAGGTATAAATCCACCAATGTAAGACATACCAAATATTTCTTACCCTTTTCATCAGCATACCTATTTTACTGAACCCTAGAAGTTGTGACCACTCATCCTACATTTGACTCCTCTTAATATAATGGACTAACGGAGTTTGACTTTACAGCAAACAAGATGTGTCAGCTCAGTCCGGTTCTACAAAGAGCACTCAGGTGATGACACTCTTTTACTTAGTTATCATGAACATAGAGTGATGATGGGATATAAAGTTATAAACTAACAAATTCAGAATAAAAGCAATTAAACTAAAAGATCTGAATATACTTCATAAACTGGCTACAGCTTAACAATTAAGAAGCATAGAAGGACCAACCAGTGTTGAATACAAACTCGGAATTCTTTGACTGGAAAGTTTGCAAACTCTTCAATGTACTTTGGAATTTTTCTCCTAGCCGTCCAAGAACAGAAACAAGTTCAACATCTTCAGTGGTTGACTGCCATTGAAGCTGAAGAATAACAGAGAAGAAAAACAACTCTTTAGTAATTTGAGACAATTCAGAAATTTTGTGATATTTGCTCAACCCTGTGTGAGGAATACTAGTGAGTACACCAAAAACATTTCTGTTAAAATCAAGCAAGCTTGGAGACATAGAGGTTAGAACTAATCCAAAACCAAATGACATTACTGGAAGTCAACTGAGGTCTCAAAGAAAAGCTAAAACTTGAGCTCCGAAAATTGAGCTTCTCACCGCTGGTGGCCAATTGGAGCTTTCCAATAGGAAAAGTATTTCTTCAAGTTGTTCTCGGTTCTTCCACAAATTCTCGTCAACTTTGTGAGGAGGGTGACTCTCCGCTTCAAGGACTAATGAACTTTCTCCTATCAAATCAAAACAAATCAAATGTGAGTTGCCTCACAAGTGGAGCTCACCAACTGAAAACAATATACAAGTCTGCTTGCATTAACGTAATCTCGTAATAACTTCAGTATCTGCTAGATCAGAAAGCAGTCAACACTAATCAGGGGGGAAAATTCAAACGGATCCTCCATAACTAATTATTCGGAACACCAATGGAATTTTCGAGGTGCATGCAAGCTGGCCCAAACTCCACGGTTATCAAAAAAATGTCATCCGGAACATACTAAGAAAATTACTGAGATAATTAGTAAAAGAGTACTGAAACTTAAACAAACAAATATAGTATGTCATGTCCCAGGGGCCACTTTAACATTGCAGCATCCAGTCGGATTCTTAATTGACCATCCGATCCTTCCACCAACGGGGTCAGAACCACATATTCTTAGAACTAGGACAGCTGACCCACACGAATGAAGCTTGCCATGCATCACTTTATGATTAGTAAATGCAACAAGCACTGTTCTCTTTATCTTTTAGGGGATAATATTCTTCAGAGTTAACTGCCTTGTAGAAATATTATCCAATCTTTTTTGAAAATTAGTACTGTATAAATATCATCCAATCCTAAATGAATAGATCTGTGTTCTCTTAGGATTTCTTCTCTGAATCTTCCATTTCTCTCCTTTAGTTCATATTATAACATGTTCCAGCCACCTCAAACCGAGGAACAAATGGGTTCTCTGACACAGTGTCGTCCTAAAAGTACACTACATCCTTGGGCATTAAACTCTATCGATGCAATTCAATTAAGTGGGACCGGAAAACTGTCCCCCCCACCCCCGAGATGTATCCAAAACTTCTTTTTACCTATTGCATCAACACTTTTAGGCTAATTTTCTTATGAGATTGATATTCATAGTTGTAAATAGACACCCAGTTCTTATTTGTCTGCATAAACTCAAAAAGCCATAGTTTTTTTAGTTAGCCAGAGATCTCTTGTAAGCTCGAACGCCATATCTTGTAATTCTTACTTTATCAAAAAAAAAAAAAAACTATAAGCACCAAATGTAAACCCTCTTAACAAAACCAAGTAATCAGCAATAATGAAATATGAGAAACCATAATCAGTAACCCAAATTCCCAGACAAATAAAAAAAAATAGAAGTAAAAACATAAGCATAGTGTAAATTTGACGAACAAGTTCAATTACCTTCTGTTAAAGGAGCATCTTTCTGCAGATTCTTAGCCATGGAATGAATTTCATCAGTAAGACGCGATACATCCTGAGAAAGAGGAACAAACGGGTATTTATCATAATAAGAAGACAAGAAAGCTCTGGTTATTGGCATCAGCCCCTCCGTTGACGCCATTTTCTGAAGGTTCAGTCAGTCAAAGACTCAAAGAGTAGTAGCTGAAAAACGGATCGCAACTCTACAGTGAAGTGTATGAGGAGAAGTAAAGGAAGTGGGGCAATCGGCGAAAAGGTATAATTCTTTTGGAATATTTCTTCTCAAATTGAAGGGGAAAAGGGAGTTCTACCGTAAAAGGAACAGCGACGGGGGTTGCCGGTAAAGAGACGAATTTACAGAGGAAGACTATTCAATATAATAATTTCATATAATGACATGTGTCTTTTGCCTTTTTTGGTATGAGTTTATAGTAAATGCCTTTTTAGGTTGAAAAATGCCAAAAATAGCCCCTTGAGTTTGGATATTGACTCTAAATAGTCCCTTACATACTTAGATTTGCGTATCGATTGGTTCGGATTGATTTTGGAGTTTATAGGTTATCGATTTGTAAACATAAAAAATTATTATGGAACCATTAAGATATCGATTTATCGGTTATTGATTGTTATCGATTCGGTTATCGATTTACCCGTTAAGATTTTGTATAAATAAATCATTGAAAATCACTTGAAAACGAGGAGACAACTCAAATAAGTCTTGCACATTAATTGACATATTGCATCTTCCTCAAAAACAAACACTGACATCTTGTAGAATATTAGAGAATTTGAGACATTCAGAAATAAAAGTATGAAACTAAAAATGTTAAAGAATCTATATATTGAATGGTATGACTATAATTTATTAATTTACCATTGATTTATCAGTTAATCCATTTTAAAAAAATCTCAAACTATTAAGAATTGATATCTCAATATAAAATAAAAAATAAAATTATTATCGAAACTGCTAAATCAATAATTTATTACCGATAAATTAATAACTTTTTTTCGATTTGGGTTATTGATTTCCTAATAACTTGTGTGAAGAGATCACTAATATTTTCTTGGATTTTTGGTGGGGACGAAATGAGGAAAAAGGAAAATGCATTATGAAAAATGACAAAAGCTTCGTGAGGCAAAATCTAAAGGAGGTCCTAGCTTTCGAGATTTACAATTTTTAACTCAAGAAGATTCCTTTACTTTAAATAGATGGGGCATTCATTTGCAAAGCATCACTCAAGTTGTAAGCAATCTTTCAAGCAATACAAAGCCTTATTCCCAAACTTCTCAAGTCTTTCTTTACATTCTCTTAGCGATCTTAGTTTCAAAATCTTACTTGAGCTTACAAGATCTTGAAAGATTAGTGAGTAAGTTGTCAAGTGCCGCACGGAGCTTTAGTGAGACTCTAAGTCCGTGACAACGTGGTATCAGAGCAAAGGTTTGCTACTAAGGGAATGACTAACCAAGGAGACGTAAACGCCGCTAGCACTACCAACGTCAGGCTGGATGGTGGAAAGAAGAACCGCAAGGGAAAGAAGTACCAAAAGAGTAATGAGGAAATGCTGCTCGACCCCACACCAAGCGAGGCGCTAACATCTCACCCACATTTGACCATCGAAGCAAGTGACGATGAACTTGGCGAAGAGGCCATTGACGTCACCGCCGGAGAGGAATAGGCTGCAAGGGTTTAAGTGGCGAGGCAGGCCGTGGAGATATTGGGCCGGCGCATGAATGTGGCCGATGGCAAGTTCAAGACTCTTGAAGACTTCACCCTTGAGGAGACCGACAACATCCGCAAGGAGTTAGAGGGACGCCAGCGGCCCGAGTTCGAGATGAAGGAGGCCATCACTTCCTTGAAGTGTCGGCTCATGGAGGCATTGAGCACGATCGAGACCATGAAGGCTGAGATGAAAGCACTCAAGGAAGGCGTGAAAGCTGGAGGATCTACGTCATCCGACCGAGACAGGGAGGCCAGGGTCGAGGCTCCCAAGCCACCTATATTCAAAGGCATCTGTGATGCCCAAGATGTGGAGAACTCCTTATGGCACTTGGAGAATTACTTCAAGTGTAGTCGGGTGAAGAGCGACGAGAACAAGATCAACACTGCCGTGTTGTATCTTTCAGAGATGGCCATGTTATAGTAGAGATGCAAGGAGTCCGAGATAGGGAAGGGGCTATGCACCATCGACACTTGGGAGCAATTCTGAGAGGAATTCAAGAGAGCCTTCTTCCCTTATAACGTCATCTATGAGGTCAAGCGCAAATTTAGGGAACTGAAGCAAACCGGCAGCATTCGGGCGTACGTGAAGGAGTTCACCACTCTCACGCTTCAGATCCCCAACCTCACAGACGAAGACATGTTGTTCCACTTCATGGACGGACTGCAAAATTGGGCCAAGACGGAATTGGAGCGGCGATAAGTCAAGACCATCGATGAGGCCATCACACAAGCAGAATCTTTGACCGACTTCAAGCATGAACGACATGACAAGGCGAAGGGCAAGGATGTAAAGAATAGTCATGCTAAAGGTGGGGGAGATCGTGGCCGAGGCAAGGAGCAGCAAGCATACCCTAAGCAGCACGACTCCTACAAGTTGGACGGCAAGCGGTTCGTGCTCCAGAACTACACGGAGAGAAAGGCGCAGACCACCAAAGGAGATGGTTGCTACATATGCGGTGGACCACATGGCTATGTTAGGTGCCCCGAGATGAAGAACCTTGGTTCCATCCTACGTGAGTGAAAGGAGAAGGACGCACAAGAGCAAGGGCAGGACCCGGCCACGACGCAGCTAGGCATGGTGGGACTATGCGGGGCATTAGCCAAGCAGACAGAGAAGCCGGGGGATTTCAGCACGCAATATGTAGATATCTCTATCAATAGACGACCAACTCATGCCATGGTAGACTCCGGGGCCGAAGCTAACAACATGACCAAGACATCGGCAGCAAGATTGGGGTTAAGTTACAATCCAAGCAACACCCACCTCAAGACGGTCAATGCACCACCGACTCCCGTGTGCGGGGTCGCCCAAGGAGTGAGCATCACGTTAGGGAAGTGGCAAGGTAAGACCAACTTCACCGTGGCTCCTTTAGATATCTTTGACATCATTCTTGGGCAAGAGTTCTTCCAAAAGTCTCATACGATGATCGATCCCTACCTCCAACGACTCATGGTCATGGAGCGGGAAGGTTCATGCATGGTGCCTCTAGTCAAGGTGCCGAAGAAAGAAGGACATGCCCAACTGTCGGCTATGCAGATCGTGAAGGGCCTTAAGAAAGGGGAGTCGACGTTCATAGCCACCATTACAAGTTTGGAAGAAGACAATAGTGCTAAGGAGCCTTTGCCACCGATCGTAGAAAAGGTCCTTGAAGAAAACAGGGACGTAATGCCAGACGAGCTGCCGAAGACTACCTCATAGGCGCGAGGTAGATCACAAAATCGAGTTGGAAATTGGAGCAAAGCCACCCGCACATGCACCTTATCGCATGGCTCCACCCGAATTAGAGGAGCTAAGAAAGCAGCTGAAGGAGCTCCTCGAGGCCGATCATATTCACCCGTCCAAAGATCCCTATGGCGCGCCGGTTTTATTTCAAAAGAAGAAGGATGGATCATTGCGCTTATGCATCGACTACCGGACGCTCAATAAGGTAAGAATTAAGAACAAGTGCCCCATCCTGCTCATTGCAGATTTGTTTGATAGACTTGGATAGGCTAAGTACTTCACCAAGGTGGATCTCTGGAAAGGCTACTACCAGGTATGCATTGCGGAAGGGGATGAGCCAAAGACATCGTGCGTAACGAGATACGGCGCCTACGAGTGGTTGGTGATCCCCTTCGGCTTAACCAACGCACCCACCACCTTTTGCACGTTGATGAATAAAATATTTCATCCCTACCTGGACCAGTTTGTGGTGGTTTACTTGGATGACATAGTCATTTACAGTAACACCTTGGAGGAATATGTCGAGCACTTGAAGAAGGTTTTCCAAGTCTTACGGGAGAACCAACTATACATCAAGCGGGAGAAGTGTGAGTTCGCCCAGCATGAGGTGCACTTCTTGGGCCATATCATCAGCCAAGGCGAACTACGAATGAACGAGGCTAAGATCCGGGCAATTCAAGAGTGGGAGGCGCCCACAAAGGTGACCAAGCTAAGATCCTTCCTTGGACTTACGAACTACTATTGCAGGTTCATAAGTGGCTACTCCACTAAAGCCGCTCCACTGACCGAGTTATTGAAGAAGAATAAGCCGTGGGTTTGGAGCGAGGAGTGCCAAAGGGCGTTCGAGAGTCTCAAGGCCGCAGTGACAGAAGAGCCGGTCTTGACGCTGCCCGACTTTTCAAAAACCTTTGAGGTACATACGGATGCCTCAGATTTCACCATTGGGGAAGTCTTAATGCAAGATAGACATCACATAGCATTTGAGAGCCGCAAGTTGAATGAGACCGAACGGCGCTACATGGTGCAGGAAAAAGAAATGACGGCCATCATACATTGCCTACGCACGTGGAGACACTACTTACTAGGCTCCAAGTTCGTGGTCAAGACGGACAATGTGGCCACTAGCTACTTCCAATCACAAAAGAAGATCACTCTGAAGCAAGCTAGGTGGCAAGACTTTCTAGCTGAGTTCAACTACGTCTTGGAGTACAAGCCAGGAAAGGGCAATGTCGTGGCCGACGCACTAAGTAGGAAGGCCGGACTTGCTTCCATCACTACCGCTCATTGTGACATCCAAGATGCTATCAAAGATGGCATGCAACACGACCCATAGGCCAATAAGCTTATGGAGTTTGCCGCTCAAGGCAAGACAAAACGCTTTTGGGTAGAAGATTGCCTCTTGCTTACTGTCGGTCGGAGGGTTTATGTACCCAAGTTTGGGTCTATCAGGTGGCGAATTATTAAGGAAAGCCACGATACACCGTGAGCCAGGCATCCGGGGCAGCGACGAACAAGGGCATTGATTGAGGCGATTTATTACTGGCCACGCATGCGGGATGACATCGAGTGCTATGTGCAGACTTGTCTGGTGTGCCAACAAGACAAGGTGGATCAAAGGCAACCGGGAGGACTACTGGAGCCACTACCCGTAGTAGAACGCCCATGGGAAAGTGTGACCACAGACTTCATCACCTCCTTATCTAAGTCCGACGGGTATGGGACAATCATGGTCGTGGTGGATAGATTTTTGAAGTATGCTACCTTCATGCCCGCCACAGCTGATTGCACTGCTAAGGAGGCTGCTCAATTATTTTTCAAGAATGTGGTGAAGTATTGGGGGCTGCCGAAGCATATCATCAGTGACCGAGACCCCCGCTTCACTGGGAACTTTTGGAGGGAGCTATTCGAGATACTTGACACGGAGCTTCACTTCTCCACAAGTTTCCACCCACAGACCGATGGGAAAACCGAGCGTGTTAAAGCCCTATTGGAGTGCTATCTTAGACACTATGTTAGTGCGCACCAGAAGGATTGGGCCAGACTCCTAGACATGGCGCAATTTTCTTACAATTTTCAAAGGAGTGAGTCCACTGGGCGCACACCATTTGAGTTGGCGACGGGCCAACAACCCCAAACTCCGCATTCTCTGCTGGCCGCTTTCAAAGGGAGAGTTTGGGGGCCTACCATCTTGCCAAGGGATGGGAGGAGCAACTCGACACTGCGAACTCCTACTTGGACAAGGTAGCAAAAAAGATGAAGAAATTTGCCGACCGCAAGCGGCGTCCCACGGACTACAAAATAGGCGACATGGTCTTGGTGAAATTCAACCCAAGACAGTTTAAAGCACTAAGGGGCGTTCATCAGAACTTGGTGCGAAAGTACGATGGCCCGTTTAAGATCCTTGCCAAGGTGGGTAAGATCTCGTATAAGGTGGAGTTACCTCCACACTTCAAAATCCATCCGGTCTTTCATGCAAGCGTCCTCAAGCCATACCATGAAGAAAAGGAGGATCCCAGCCAGAAGCAATCACGACGGGCACCCATAACTGTCCCCACCTCGCATGACCGAGAGATTGAGGCTATCATAGACTATCAAGCCAAACGGAAGCGAGGTCAACAAGCCAGTGCCATGTTCCTTGTGCATTTGAAGGGATAAACTCCAGAGAAGGCCATATGGGAGAGATATGAAGACTTGTGGCAATTTAAAGACTAAATCCGGGAGTTTTTGCAGCAGTGCGCCGCGGTCGTCGCATCAACATGTGGGGGAGAGTGTCATGTCCCGCCACTTTGCCAGTCAAATTTTGCATCCGGATAGGGGCGGAAGAGTCTAGAGTTGTGGAGAGGCTTATGGAGAACTCTAGAACCCCTTACATATTTCAAGAAGGCTTTGGAACATCCTAGAATATGTAGAGAATTCTAGAGAGGGACCAAAGTGTAAATACCTTAGGGACTTGTAAAGTAATTTTAAGTTACACTTTAGCCCCTAGGTTGTAGTATAAATAGATGGGGCATTCATTTGCAAAGCATCACTCAAGTTGTAAGCAATCTTCCAAGCAATACAAAGCCTTCTTCCCAAACTTCTCAAGTCTTTCTAAGTCTTTCTTTACATTCTCTTAGCGATCTTAATTTCAAAGGCTTACTTGAGCTTACAAGATCTTGAAATATTAGTGAGTAAGTTGTCAAGTGCCGCACGGAGCTTTAGTGAGACTCTAAGTCCGTGACACAAAGCTTGTATTTATTAGTGGTTGCAAAATATTATCAGGATTAACAAAGACATCATTACGAATTTGGAGGAATAATTATTTCATACGTGGTTTATGTTGGATAATAGTTCATTAAGACGATAATAATGATACATCTTGACATATGTCATGCTCCAATATCGGGAGGCGCAATTGGTACCTAATGCCACACTTGATACTAAAATAATCATGCTAGACATGTACACTAATTACACATACCACCTACACCTAACAAATACAAACAAGTAATTATCGACTTATCAAAAGCCTTAGAAGACAAGATCACAAACATAGAATCCTACAATAACAATTATTCATCTAACCCATGAGTTCAGAATAAATAAATAATAAACGTCATGCAGATCGTCGAGACCATCATGATACAAAATCGATATGCGGATCATCGAGGCAATTATGATATATATATATATACATACTAGTTTCACAATATGTATGTTGCACGTGTATATCAATTTTGTGATATATCTAAGATCAATCAACAGTCGCGTCAATATGTTTATTCACAATAAAAAGAATAATTGAAAAATAATTTATAAAAGTCTCTCACAAAAATCTCCTAAAAAAATTGATGCACAATCAAATTTAATCATGAACAAAAAAAAGCGTACCTCAAATTTCGTTGAACTCTGAACCACTTAACGGTTTCAAATCGCACTTGAGTTTTTAAAAAAGAAGAAAAGTAGAAAAGTTAGAAAAATCGTAGTTTAAAACTGAGAGAAAATCCTCTATTTATAGATAACAAAGGGTGGTATGAACATGTGTTTATTATGTCTCATTAGAAAAGTCACAACCCCTTAGAAAAGTCACAACTCATTGAAAAAGTCACAACCCTTCAATATGAAAAGATGTCTGCTTTTAATATAATATTAATAAATAAACAAATATAAATAGAAAATATAAAAAATATACTAAAATGAATATTTTTAATTAGATACGTTATAGTAATTTAACATTCAAGTTAGAGAGTTTATGCTTTTAAGGTAGTATAGATAGATAAAAGCCAACAAGGTTATCATGCTAATAGCACAAAAGTAATAAGATCAACACCGCTGACAAAAAAAGTTTGTCTATTTGTCTATCAAAACATGCAAGCATGAGTGCAACACTTCTAGGCTCGGAGTGTTAGTACAAATATTGTATAACGTGAATTATAAGTGATCGAGTATCATAAGCTATTGAGTGACATAAATTTGTGGATTTATTTCCATGTCTTGTTTTATGATGTTTCGTTGATATGACATAATTTTGTGGATTGAGTCTAATATGACGAACACACATGGTGATAAATCATGCTGAAATGTTAGAAATATGTGCTTAATTTAACAAACTAGAAATGTTTAAATGTGAAATCATGTAACTAGAGCCATCAAAATGGGCTTAGCCCATGGGGACGGCCCAACCCTACCTGTTATTGGAGTAGGGTTGGGATAAGATTTTTCAAGCCCATTTAAAACTAGGGCTTATAAGACCGACCCATATAAGCCCTTGACCCTTGAGGCTTGCTTGGGGCCGGGCCGGAGTAGGCCCATGGGCCAGAACTATTTATTTAGGGTAATTTACAACAATCTCACTAGTATGTGAGATAATTACTTAAATGCACGCTATGTTGTAATTTACGAATCTTACCAGATTTTAGAATGTCAGATACATGTATTTCGGGATACATGGACTCAAAATGAGGTTAATTTGTTCTAGACACACTCTATCCATGTGGATTCATATGTATCTAGGATACTTAGACAAATCTCGAGCCCTCACCTCCCTCCCATCTCGTTCGTCACTCTCATATCTCGCTCGCGTATCTGAGATGCATCACACTAGATACATGTATCTCGCGTATCTAGTATCCTAGATACATGTTAATCACATTAGTTTTTTTGCTAGTGTTATTGAAACAACATCATTGTTTGTCATATTTGATTTGAAAATCTTCTCATTTTCTTATTGTTATAGAATTTTAAGTTTGAAAAGAAAAAAAGAAAGGCTAGCCCGCCCCAACCCCCGACCCTTCTAGGGTTGGTTTGGATTGACCATTTTAAGGCCCTTTCAAATGAAGGGCCAACCCACCCTAGCCCATCAAATTCCTTGACCCGTGAGGCTTGGGCCGAATGGGGCCGGGCCGTCCCTTTTTGACAACTCTACATGTAACTAGTTAAACGTGTGCAAGTAAAGATGTCAATATATGCATTAAGCCAAAATTGATGTACCTCTTCTTAATTTCAATGACTTAAAGGTTGGCCTTGCAATAACCAACGATTGATACTGTACCTGTTACGCTACGTTTGTGTCACTGTTGTACAAGTGTTCGGTCAAGTCTCATAAACCATTAGAAAGGAGACGAAAACGGCGTTATATATGAAAAAAGTGAGGAAGTTTTGAGCTTTTGCGCTTTCGTCTGGAATGGAACTCACAGATTCTGGAGAAAACTGACTGATTCATTGGTGTTATTAGAGGATGTTGGCAGGGTTTTTGTTAGATTAGGGACTAATAATTTAGGAATTTTTGGAATAATGGGTTCAGAGGGAGGAGGAGGACGATCGGAGAATGTGCAACAGAGTTCGCGGTTCGTTGCGACATGGATTGTTGGAGGGGTGGTGTTAGGGTTATCTGTGCTTGGGTTGAGATTTGCTTTGCCGAAGAAGAAGAAGAAACCTATAAGGGTGTATATGGATGGTTGTTTTGATATGATGCATTATGGTCATTGTAATGCTCTTCGACAAGCTAGGGCTCTTGGTGACCAATTGGTTGTTGGAGTTGTTAGCGATGCGGAAATTATAGCGAATAAAGGCCCTCCTGTCACTCCTCTTCATGAGAGGTTTTTTGCGCTCATCTTTGTTCTGACATTTCGGATTTATACCTTTTTAAAAAAAATTCAAATCGGTTTGGCTTTGTATCCACTTGAAAGATCTAATCTTTATGTGAACTCAGTAGTGTGCTTTAGTTTTGTTGTTGCTTCGGTTAAGTGTTACTCTCTGTTTTATCTTGTTTGATTGATTGGTTCTAGTAGGGGAGGAATCTTTCTTCCAAAACCTTAAAGCATATACTTTTCCTGGGAAATCTTCTCTGTATCTGGTCACTGTATAGACATGTTCTACAGTTGGGAACTGGCGAAGATTGTTTTTTTGGGTTACAGAAACAAGGGTCTATAGAGTGTAATTTGGGTGAGGATGGTTATTTTGGGGTTACTGAAAGAAGGTTTTATAGAGTGTTCAACTATCTAAAGAGGAGACCTCAGATCAGGGTGAAGTTTGGCTTGTTAGGTTATCACAATTTGATTATCATGCCAAGGGTTTGGTTAAAAGAACGGAATTCCTCGGCTCAGAACACCACCATTTCCACCCAAACTTTCCTAATCAACTGATGGCTTCATTCCATCATTTTGCTTGTTGTCTGATACCATTGCCCTTGAAAGAATCAAAGGAATTTAACAAATAAAATCATACCATTAGAGCTCTTTTGCTGTACCTGACTGTGATGATTATTATTGTTGTCTGTTGCTTGGGATAGATTTTCAATCAAAAGAATTGACTCAGTATCTTGCTTGTTGATTTGTCCTAGGATGATTATGGTTGGTGCTGTGAAGTGGGTGGATGAAGTCATCTCTGATGCCCCCTATGCTATTACTGAAGAATTTATGAGGAAATTATTTGATGAGTATAACATAGACTATATTATTCATGGGGATGACCCTTGTCTTCTTCCTGATGGAACTGATGCTTATGCCCTTGCTAAGAAGGTTGGTCGCTATAAGCAAATCAAGCGCACAGAAGGAGTTTCAAGCACTGATATTGTTGGTATGTATTGTTCTCTTGATTCTTTGGCAATGTAAACCTCCTCTTTCAAAACGAAGTTGGGCATTGGTTTGTGTTGGAATGGCTAGTTTTTTTTTTTCTTTTTTCGGAGCTGCTGGGCAGCATCTTATCAGTGCCTTGCCTTGCTATTTATGCAAGTTAGATTACTGATGTGAAGATGTTTTGGCATTTCTTAATATTCAAAAGCTAAAATTTTCAATAATTAAATTGCTAGAGCTTATAGGTGCTAATACTGTTTGTGTAAATAGTATTTGTTTTATAAATTTGCCATGTAGGTCGAATGCTTCTTTGTGTGAGAGAGAGGACCACTGTTGACTCCCCTAGTCATGCCTCCTTGCAGAGACAATTTAGCCATGGTCACAGCCAAAAATCTGACGACGGTGGTGCTGGGACCGATACACGCGTATCTCATTTTCTTCCTACGTCTCGTAGAATTGTACAATTTTCGAATTCGAAGGTCAGCCTCTTTCATATAATCTCTCTCTGTGGTAAATTTATTGCTCACAAAGCATGAAGCAAAACTTTTAAGGTTTTCTTGTTGCCTGATAAATTCGTCATAAAGTGATTGTTTTCATTAGTGTGTCGTCTCTTTGAAATTTCCTTACAAAAAAGAAAAGAAAAGGAGGAGTTTTGAGTTAATAACTATGTAGGAAAAGCTCCTCTGAACACTAAACTGACCTAAATCTTAGAACTCATCTTGCCTCGTGGTGATTTGGGACAAGGAGCAGATCACTAGAAAATTAAGCAGTGAGAGAATATTCATATTTTCTGATTTTCTTATGTTAAATTTCTAAAAGACGTGCAAAACTGGGAGGCTTTGAAGTATTTTATATGTGGCTGCTGAATAGGTTAAGGGAAGAAAAACAAAAGGGAGAATCCATGGGGTTCTGACGTGATAGCATCTGAGAGCAGTAAAACTTAGGGTTTT
>JAJONR010006530.1:0-39947 GCA_029582245.1 Solanum etuberosum
TTTGAGGTGTATGTTATGCTGAAAGGGGAAGATAGTTATGATTGTGATAACTTTAGTATTCAGGACATTTAACAAACAACAAGAGGTAATTACTTCATTACCATGAAATTAGTTCACACTGATGTCACCATATGAAAAGATTACCACTTTGGAAATTGAACACAAGATCAAACTAAACCCCACTATTTAAGGAACAAACTAGCACAATACCAAAAATTAGGGCTCGCCAGAAATGAAGACACGGAAAAATCAACTAGATTAATACGAGAGGATCAAATTGGGACGAAAAAACTACACAAATTCCCATAATAAACCATCCAAATTCTTCAATCTGAATCAATAGTCATAGTAATCCCCAAAAACCAAGGGCAAGCAAGTAAAGTAGAGAGGAAACAGCATTACCTATCAAGTTGCAGCCCTTAGCTTGAAGATCCCCAAACTTCTCCTGCGAAAACATAAAACTTCGATATTTATGAAGACACACACATGATTAGGAGACAGAGCAACAAAATTCCCTAAAATTTTAATAACGAAATTAGCACATAAAAGTTAACATCATGCGGATAATACGTTACATGCTGGGGAGAAGAAATGACATGATAATCAGTGGGAGCATTCCGTGAAGGGTCGCAACAGAGGAAGACTTGAGCTCCGTTGAGCTTGAGCGCGTCGTGAAGCGCGTCGAATTGCTCCGGCGGGACGAGATTACGCGACATGAAGACATTTGCTCCGTTGAAGACCTTCGTCGTCATCATTATCTTCTCTCCCTGCTTCGCTATACTTCCATTTTTTCAGGTGGGTAGAAACAGTGAGCTTTTTCTCCAGAATTTTCTGCAGATTAAGAAAAGAGCGGGAAATTCTTGATGAATGGGGTAAATGGGCCTCCAGAAAATGGGCTTTTTTGCTAAATAGTGTTGTTGGAGAGCTCTTGATTTAGTCGGCCCAATTTGGTCCCCTTGTTTTTTTCTTGGGAAGTGCGCACATACCCAATTTGAAATTATGCTCTAGGATTAGAAACTTTTGCATATTTATCCGGAATAAATTTAGATATGCGGTGTTTGAAGTGAGTCTTTTTAAAGTCTAACTTCAAACGAAGTTTTATAGGATTGAAGTTCATGCATTTTTATCTGAAATTCATGCACATATAATTGAAATTCAATCATTTTTGCATGAACTTCAGTCATATGAAACTTCAGACACCACATATTTGAAAGTAGTTTTGAAGAGGATAGGCATGCAATTTCTTTTTTCTAAAAACTAAAGGTATGGATTCATTAGTGTGCTCCTATTTTCTTTAATATGTATGTCATTAATGAAAAAGGAAATTTTTTATAAAAAAAAAAAGTTAAGGGGAATGGCCAGTTTTTTTGTCAGTGATCAAAGTATAGCTATTATTTATGCACTTACAAATGTGGAAATTAAATTTAGACAAAATTACTTTGAGCTAATATACGAAATGAAGTTCAAACTTTTACCATCTAGATGTTTATTATAATTTCAACGTCCATCAATGATTCATGCATGGAGTTTAAATCTTTATCAATTCAAAATCTAGAAACAATATATGAAATTTAAACTTGTAAATGTTCCACAATATCTTTTCGTAGAATTTTGTTGATCAAATTTATATCACCCATTAGTAAAGACTAAGTGAAACACTAAGGACCAAAATTGACGGATGGGGTCGATTTTTTTATCGACATCAAGCCGATGGACTGTACATCATCACTTTTTCCTTCGTCATTATTTTTAGTAATAACCATTAAAAAGTGATTAAACAATAAATAATTTAAAAATGATTATTTGTCAATTTCTACCAAAAGAAAAAGGAAGAAGTAGTTAGAAAAGAGAAAAGAGAGAGAGAAGATCCAAAAGAGTAAAATGAAAAGAGTAAGTAGGGACTTGTCTTTATTTTTGTATTTTAAATAAGGGTGTCAAAATCAAATCCAACTCGTCTAATTTGATCCAATCCATTTAGGTTTGGGTTGGTTATTGATCCGCCCATTTGTTAGCTCAATTCATGTCAACCCATTAAAAATTGGGTTAATATGTAACTCAAATAGATTTTTGAAAATCTTGTCAAAATATTTTTAGAAAACTTTTTTTTTTTTGATTTTATATGTTATATATAGTTATAATAAAGGAAAAAAATTATTAGGTACTAAAAAGCCAATAAAAAACAAATAAAACTATTAAAACTTAGTAAAAATTGGACGGGTTGGGTTATGACCCGTTACTTAACCCGTTTTGACCAAACTCATTTTGGCTCAAACAAATTTGAATTGGCTTGAGTCTTGACCTGTTTATTGTCTAGACCCATTATGACCCGCCTAAATTTAACCGTTCAATTGTCACCCCTAATTTTAAATAGACTAGTCCTTAATTTTTGTTCTAACCAATTAAATTTATGTTTAGCGAAACATAATTTCTCCAAAAACACGAACCATGAATTATAAAATATTATGATGTAAAAATATAAACTTATGCCTGTTAAAAAAAGTTATTTGCATCGAGAGACAAAATCGGTTGAAGATAACTTCAAGGTAGGTGCAAGGTTGTCCTTTTCACAGGAGATATAGTGTTAGTCGTCCAAGATCTTTAAAAACACAGCTAAGCTGTCTGCTTATAAAATGAGTCAACCCTACTTTGATCCTTCAAAAAAGAAACAATAAAATTTTCAAGTTTTTATGACAGAACTAAATTGAAAATTTATTATATACCCATGATCTAGGCCACCACATACCATATACAATATAATAAACACAATAAGACTAACTTTATAATTTGAAAATTATATATGTGTAGGGAAGTGGAGGAGGGGTATAAGTCAAGTTTTTCTTTGTGGTCAAGTTGGAATTATACTTGTGTTTAACATTGTAAGGACTAATATATTTATAGTTTTTCGAATCAAAATTTTAGGACATCGTCCTTATTCAGTTCTTTAAGTCCAAAAGTTTTTAAGTTCAGCCCATATTTGTACTATTCACAAACATGAGAGAAACTATCAAAAAGGTAAGAATTCTAAAAACATTGCACTTCACTTCACGCCCTCTTTACTTAGCAGGTCCGCCACTTTTAATTGTTACGCTAGTAAGTTAAGGCTATAATCTAAAAGTCATGATGCGCGATGAATATTCTTATTGATGTGGATATTAAGAAGAAAAAAACACAAAAGAAATGAAAACACGATATTTTAATTTCTAATATTAAAATGCACAATATATATATATATATATATATCAACACTCACTTTTGACATGACAAAGGCAAGATAGACACATAGACATGTACATTGTGATTTGTGGCATAGTACATGTACATAGACACGTAGACATGTACATGTACAAGATAGACACATAGACATGTACATAGTTCCTAAAATGTCATTCCTTTCGGGTCGGAAACGCGGGCTGCTAGTGGGGCTGTGCCCATTCTCCCTCTTCTTCCGCTTTACAATCAGAATAAGAAACCTTAGAATCACATGGTAACAAGACATGCACGGGCCATTTGGTTAATGGAACAAAACAAAGGACATGAACCCACATGATTTGATTCTCTATTGATTTAACATATCTTTGAGTAACATGGATGCTGTCAAAGTCAAATGTCTTATGTCTTATGCCTTATGTCCGTCTTCTTTTGCTTATCCTTCTTATCATAAATCAACCTAGTTTTCAATTTGATGTTTACTAGACAAAGACTTGATCGACAAACATGCGTATGGATATTAAAATGTTTAATTTGTTCTACTTTCTTATGATTTTCTTTTGTTTTTTTTCTCCCTTGGCTTATCTTGCTTGTGGAAAATGTTATGGGACGGGTGACAAATTCATGAAAACATGTTCCTTCTAATCCGTCAAAGTTTGAGCGAGTTGGACTAGGCCGTGTATTCATGGCGGCCACATATTTGACCCAAACAATGGTGGAGCCACCTTATGCTAAAGAGTGTCAAATAACACTCCTTCTAAGGGTCGGGGGTGTCAAATAACACTATTTTGCTGAAAAATTACATTGTTTAGCTAGGTTAAATTTTTTAGTGTAACATATATATGTTATATGTTGACTCGTCTTCTTTTTTTCATGTGTGTTACATTCTTACATGTAACCCCCCTTTATAAAAAAATTGGTTCCGCCACCGAACCTGTCGCTATCTCTATGCAGAAGGAGGAGTGGTCATCGAATAAGGTTTCCTTTCCTGTACTTTTTTGTTTGAATTTCCCTATTTGATCTAGTAAGGGGAAAGGCAGACCGCTTACCATAAATAGAAGATCGATATCGCACAGAAGGCCTCATATCGCCCTATTAGAGATACTGATTCAAGTTATAGTACTTCCTCAGAGTAACCATCTCAAGCTATTATCTTTTTTTGCAAGGTAATAGCATACCTATTTATTGTTTCAAACTTATTTTGACATGCATAAATTTAACTTTATCCATCTATATAACTCTTTTAGAAAATGTCTATTGACATTAATGTCCTTCCTAATCTACAAGTGCAAGAGACATAGACATAGCATGTGAAAGTTAATTAATATAAGGAGATTCCCACAGACAATAGTCTAATCATCGAAGTAAAGATTAGTTGAGGTCTTAAGATTCAAAAGAAATTAAATTAATCACCACGTGATGCATTTTAAATATTTTATGTCATTTAATTACGGGTTTTTCTTTGTCTTTAAATTTTCCTCATCAAAATCAAACTTATAGCTAGCAAATATAAGTTCTTTAATGGTATGGGACATAACTGATTTGATCCTATACATTTTATCACAAGGGTTGTCTCATATTTGAAACTTGGAATGCTCTTTTTCTAGTAAAGATTTTTTCTCATATCAATGAGTCTTACACGACGCAAATATAAATTAGTCGGAATAAAAAATAAATTTCAAACAACGGGCAAAATAAAAATTAATTTTTTCAATGTTTTACCATGTTATATATCATTAATTTTAGGGAAAACGGCTTAAAAGACACATAAATTATGACTAAATTTGCAGTAACACATTCATACGTACTTTATGAAGGACCTAGTAACTTCTGGATATTTTTTTAAAAACATTTATTCACGTGACACAAGTCTAAACTCAATTTTAAATGATTGTAATGATTCACGAGATTAAATTTCAGGAGATCCAACCGATATATATTCGTGGAAAAATTGGAATGTGAAGGAGATGGTTTCATTTTTTTTTCTTTTGTTCGGAGAGTGTAAATAACTGATAATAATTAAACTACTTTGTATTTTTGCATTTTAATCAATTCGTGCATACAAAAAATATAACAAAATCTTAATTTATTATTCAGCTCACTCAATAAATATAAAAAAGAATGTCTAAAGATCATTAAAATCCTGTGTATTACCACAAATTGGACTACAATATAACTATCTTTTAGCCATTTTCCCTTTTGATTTTTATAAAAGTGATTTTAGCTTGTTGGTCCCAATAAATACTATTGGTCTGTGTTAGGAGGAGTAGGTAAAGAGTAACATCAAATAAATGAAACAACAATTTGAGACAAAAGGGTGGATGAATGTAAGTGCACATATCAAAGTTGTCTCCTTGATAAATTCCCCCAATCATTCCAAAATTACTCTCTCCATCTTTCTTTTCCTTCACATTGATTAATTGTACAGGAAAAGTTTGATATTGACTTTGCTATTGAGATTTTAGAGTCTCAAAAAAAAAAAAGATAATTGTCAAATATTATCGGTTAATAAAGTACTTCTTCCGATTCAATATATGTGACGTAATTTAATTGGACATAAATTTTTTAAAAAAATAAAAGGACTTTACAATGTTTCATCTAACGTTAAAGGGAAAAGGAGCAACGTATAATTGAAGTACAATAAACAAAATGAAGAATATTTCCAATGTAAAAAACAATATTTAAACGAATTGAATTTCAATAATTAGAGTGTTAGGACCGAGAATAATCAAGTGTCATGTAGAATCTAGCAAAGCAAACCTCGATAGACAAGGAGTAAGAAGATAAACGAGAAATATACCACAAGACACTTATATAAATATGAGAGTACAAAATATAGAGAGAAATAACCTCAGAATACAAAGAGGTCCACTCAAGTGATAACATATCACTTGTGTCCCACAAATTCTCACCCTAAACAAGACTCTGAAAGCTCCTAGGACTACATTGAGAATTGTCACGCCCCAAGCCTACACCCTGGGCATGGCCGGCACTCGAACCATTGTTGGCCCAAGCGAACCCTTGGCCTGACTCAATACTCAACGGAAGACTTACTCAACAATAAAAGAACTTTAAAAGTAAAACTTTAAACTTTAAACTCAATGTCTCAAAATGGTAAATTCAAAAATGTTTAAAGAAACATTCAACTGGCCAAAAGATGCAACTCAAGTCTAGAACATTAATAACTGAAATGAAAAAGACTCATGAACTACTACTGTCTATCTATCTATAAAGCCTCTAATACTATGAGGGATGTCGGGACAAGACCCCTGATCATCTTAACAAAACTTGAAATAATGAAAATAAATAAGGGATCCTCCGGAAGCAAGGAGACTCACCAAAGCTAACTCGAACTGCTACAGTATCAACGAAGAGTCTGTTGATGACCTTGATCTCCTGTATCTGCATCATGAAATACGAGCATGTAAGGGGAATACTGAACATAACATAAAAGCTTGAACTTGGAAAGAAGGAAACATACTCACCTCAACTCTACTCAACTCAACTTCAACTCATGGATACTCAACTCAATGCAGTATAAAACAATAATAAAAGTGCAGTTTATATAAAGCATTTAAAACAGTAGATAACAACTCAATGTATTTAAAAATACAATAATAACTCAGTTTGTATGTAAAGATACAAAACAACTCTGTTTGGAAGATTCTCTAACCGACAACCATCACTATGAGCTATGTGATGATACAGCGTCTCGCCCACGCTGCCAGAACTGTCATATACCTTGCCGGGGTATAGAACTCCTCAACTAAGTGGATCCACTAAGCTATGCTTAAAAAGAAATAAGGAATCATCTGAAAAGTATGACCCTTTCTACCCACGTTGGCTACATGGTTTATGAGGACTGTGAGTTATCTGAACTCGAACCCATATCGGTGCTCAATATTACTCCCAAAATATAACTTAGCTCATATGTTTAAAAACATTTCCTTATCCTCAAACTTTGAGATTATTACTCAAAAGGTTTCTCTTAAAAGAGATAATGCTCAAAACTCCTCATGAACTCCTTTGAAAATCGGTGTTTTCTCTCATTTTAAATGTGAAAACATTTACTCTTGGGAATACTTAGTTCCCATATATTCATTTTGAAAAATGAAACTCAACTCTACTCGTCCTTATACTCAAGTACTCAAGTCTTAAAACAAGTTTTAAAAGATTGTAAAAGACTTCTCAAAATGACTCGAAAGAACTCTCAAGACTTTACTCTTGACTCTACCTTGAATTTGAATTATGAATTCAAGGGTTATGATTCATGTTATGAAGGATCTCTCGATGTTTAACGAAGATTTTGAGTGTGGATATCAAATAGAAAACATAGGTACGATTCGAGGGAACTCACACAGAAAGAATGTCGGAAGGGTAGGGAACCTGGCGACCCTGGCGCACTGAGTAGCGCGGGGGGCCAGCCCCTGAACTACTGAAGATGGGTTGGGGCGCATTGAGTGGCGCGGTGCGCCAGCCCCCAACCTACAAAAAGTTATTTCGGGCGCACTGAGTGGCGCGGCGCCCCATCCCTTTTCCCAGCTTTTTGACAAATTTTCTTGCTTCAATTTCATGTCTAACTCCTCTAAAATCGAACGATTCCCCTCAAATTCTTATGGATTCTTAGACCCAACATAATTACAACGAAATCCACTCTAAATTACTCAAGAACAATACTCAAACACAAGATCCTCATCGCAAGAACTTAACGAAACCTCATATCAAAAAATGAAACACAAACTTCAAGAAACTCATCAAGAATTCATCAATCTTTATGGATGGATTCGAATATGTAAATCATGATTTGCGTGTGGGTGAACGAACCCATCACTATGGAAGCTTATATACCTCGATTTGGCGAAACAAATCCTCGATTTGCTAGAAACCTTGATTCTTCTTCTTTTTCTCCTCTTTTCTCTTCTTGAACTTCTCTCTAAAACCCTAAGCGTAATTTGGGATTGTGAAAACTGACCCAAATCAGTTTAGACCCCTAAAATATTATTTAAATCGTTTAAGCTGATGGGGTAAGAAAAAGACCAAAATACCCTTCACTAATTCGAGTAAATTTCCTTAACTGAATAGACTGACTTCAAACGGAAATATATCTCTCATCCAAACTCGAAATTTAACAAACTTAGTGGCGTTGGAAAGAGCATTCAAAGATCTTTCATTTGATATCTTATGGGCCACCTAACTTATTCTGTACTGAAAGTTATAGTCGTTTGAAGTTGACCCAAAACTTACAACTTAAGCATAACTTGCCAAATTCTCAATTTGACTCTTTTCAATTTAGTTCTTTCTAAATTTAACTCTTTCAAATACCGAGGTGTTACAAGAATTCTACTAAGTTAGAAGGAACGAACCTCTATAGAGTTCTAAACGTTTTTCTTACGAAAAAATAACTTATCAAATATGAAGACGTTCTGTTTTTTTTTAATAAAAAAAAATACTTATTCATGATAAGAAACTAGAGCGAATACCCAACTTAAATATGTGTAAGTCATTTTCGACATATAAAAATGCAGAAAACATGATGGATGAAGTAATATGTCTTGACGGCAGAATCAACAAAGAGATAATATGGGAAACCGACCATCTGTCCGTAAACCAAATGCTCCAATCGTGTGTGGGTCCATTAAGTATTATTACTTCGTCTTATATTATTCATCCACATTATTATACTAAACGCTACTCTCAAATTATTTGTTAATTTATAAAATTAAGATAACATTAATTATGTTTGTGTTTTGCTTTTACAATAATGTTTTTTCTAAAATATAAACAAATTTATAACGTTTTTAAACAAGGGATAAATTATTTAAATTATTCTTTTATTTATAATTTCTTTAAAAAGTGAATATAACTAATATAGAAAGAAATACGTGACCCATGCAAAATGCAAATCGACATATTTTTCTTATTTGTTGGTTGGTCCCGCGAAAACACTAGGACACTAGAAAGTCCCAACAACCCCTTTGGATCTGTTTTCTTAGCTCAATTTTCAAGATCTCTGTCTATTTTTATTTGTCATATTATGCTTTTCGAAAGTTAATTTGACAAAAAAAATAATAATCAATTTGACTAATTTTTAAAGTTAAAATAGATTACATTAATTCAATATTTTAAACAAAAAATTTAGATATTCAAAAACTATACGAAAAATACTATACATTGTAATTTTTTGCATATTAATATGATTAAAAAATACATTGTAAAATGTTAGTCAAATTTTTTATAATTTAACTCTAAAAAAAACTATGACAATTAAAAGTGGATAAAAGTATATAATTTATAAGCTTAGAAAATAAAAGAATTCTAGAGAAATCCTCCGATTTATTTTACTTATTATAAATTTTTTCACGTACCTTTATCAACAAAAAAAAAATCTTTTTATATTTTTTTAAATCTTAAAAATATAAATTAAATAATACATAAAAATAAAATGCAAAGAAAATATTAAGTTAACGATACAATCACACCAAATTAATTTTCATTGTTAGAATTTAAATAATCCGATATAATAAAAGTTAAATAACAATCAAAACAAACATCGTATTTTAACTTACAATACAATATAACAAGTAATAACCATACCAACAAGGTGTACTTAGTGTATGTTATATGACTCTCATTTTTTTTTTAAATGTGGAAGTCATTTTCGACATATAAAAATGCAGAAAACATGATGGAGGAAGATAATGTGGGAAACCGACCATCTATCCGTAACCCAAATGCTCCAATCGTGTGTGGGTCCATAATAAGTGGACTAAAAGACCCATCGTATTATTCCTGTTAAATTAGGTATTAGGCCTAATTCACGCCACAAAAACTAGCTCAAAGGAAGGAGGACTGTTCAAGTCTTATAAAGATTTCGTCATCTCATTAACAATCACCAATATGGTACTTTTCTCATATTAGTTACTAGTCTACCTTATTATAAATAGCAATCTTAAGATTTTTATTAGTAATTTATAAAATTGATTAATTTCTTACTCTTTTTTAAAATGTAAACAAATTTATAACGTTTAAAAAATTATGGAAATTAAGGGCATATAAAAAGAACAGAGTACGTGACCCACATGCAAAATGCAAATCGACAGTTTTTCAATTTGTTGGTTGGTCCCGCGAGAAAACACTAGCACACTACAAAATATCAACAACCCCTTTGGATCTGTTTTTTTTTTATATATATATATAGCTCAATTTTAAAGATGATTATAATTTTAGAAAATAAAAGAATTCTAGAGAAATTTGATATAAGAATAAACTGATCTTTCTAAATCTTACTCGTTAATTATCATTGTGATTATTGATGAAGTGCTTGACCGTTCATATACTCTTTTTTTATGTTTGTTTTCTCGATTTAACTGAAAAAGAAAATAAGTCTGATCGATTTTAATTCACTTTGTATTAAACTCTATTTGGATATAATTAATTGTTATCATAAACACATTCATCAAGATCAAATCATGCATTTAACAAAAAGACATTATTATACAATTCTCACATTACTAATCCGCACATTATGAATTCCTATATTATAATCATGCATAACAATACATGTATTATTAATTTATTTTAAACCAACTTTTGATTATGACCCTAAATTTTATATGTACTTTTCTTTTTCTCTCTTTAGCCATCCGATCTTAAATTATATGAACTTCATCTCTTTATAAAAACAAAAAGACTTTATTCTTATGACCCAAAAAAGGGTCAAAAAGACAAATAATGATGGTAGCAGAGTGATACGTATCCTTATTCATTTTTAAATAAAATAATGATTGTAGCAGAGTGATACATATTCTTATTTATTTTAAATCAGAGTTTTAAATTTGAGTTTTTCTAAATACAAAGTCATCTTTGTTACTAAATATTTTGGTGTAAGATTTTTCATCGGAATTCAAATGTAATCATGCACTAATAATGAAAAATCTAAAAAAAAGTAGGGTCAAAAGAAAAAAGTTGATGTCATGACCAATAACATTCTTTGTTTTAACATGTCCATCATTATATTCCTTTCCTCCCTTTCCACATTTCCCCTTTATTATACTTTTAGGCTGTCTTTTTATATAGAAAAATTTAATTTTATAATCCAATTTTACTTGTGGAGTTGGTAACTATGTAGATGCCTTGAAATAGCAGCATTGGATCCAGAATATTGGGTGGACGGCTGGACCCAAATATCAGCAATTAAGCAAAACGAATAATTTATTTACTATACAAATTTGACCATACATTAGGGTCATTTCTGCAAATGTCCCAATTTGGGGTGCTCTTAATTTTTTTTCCTTGGTAAAAAATAAGTGATTTAAAATATTAAAATAAGAAATAATTATTTATGAGATATAAATTTATATTTTTGTGTTATAATATTTTACAAATTATATCATAATAAATTATGTCCTTGACATCAAATAATGACTAATATTTTCACGACATAAGTTTAATTTATATGATCATAATATTCCACAATTTTTTTAATTAAATGATCATAATAGTTGTGTCGTATGTCGAGAGCGCATAATGTATTTCCAGAAGAAAAAAAAATACAAATCAATTTTAATGTTTGAACATTATCGCAAATCCTGCAAAATATTACATAACTTATATTGTATAATTTAATTTCTATAAAATTTACATTGAGCGAGGTAGAAATTCAATTTTAGAAGATAATTATTTTTAGCTTATGTCAGGTTAATTATATCTGAATAGATAAGAATATTTTGGTCTATGAATATTTATTAAATAAGTAGCACAGACAAAAAAAAAATTAAAAAAAATCATAAACAGCTAAGAGATGAAATTTAATAAGCCTCATTAACTACAACATGTCTAATTACGCTTTATAACTATAGTTACCATATGCTATTCTAATTTTCGTTTGTATATTTCGTTGTTTTTTTATTTATAAATTATACAAATTAGATTTACAATAACATATTATATAAAGTTATGTGTATTGTATACAAACTATTAATATAGATAAATAAATAATTATGTATAAATATTAAAATTATACAAATTCGTATAAGGTATTGTGGGTGATAATATACCGGAAAAAAATATACAAAAAAAAATATAGAACCAAACATCGAAAATGAAAGTTTATATATACACAAACACATATAGATATGTACAATATACTAATAAAATTATTAATACGTATATAAATATAGAAATAAATAAAAATACCTAAGATCTTTCATATACAAATTAAGAAAAAGTTGGTTGAAACACGTTTAGGTGGTTATTTGGGATTGAGATGCCTCGATTAGGAGGGAGAAAGAGAGCATTGAAAATTCAAATTTGATATAGTTAAGAGATTTCAGGAAGAAAAAAAATTGTGAGTGGAGAGAGGAGAAATAAATTGTGATTTGTATAAAAAATATACAAATTAGGCGAGAATGTCTTTTATCCTTGATACAAATCACTTTAGTGGGTCCTGAATTTGATAACAAATTTCATTAATTTATAGCCGTAATTCATAATTATGTAAAATTATAGTTATATTGAATAATACACGAGTAAAACTCATCCGCACTGGGTGTATACACTAATTCAATACATGCATGCCATATGTTTAAATTTACAGTTCATTTTACTTAATCTTAATTAATTAACATGTGTTTTACTTCTTTAAATCACGTAATAATGAAAATTGCATTAATTTGATGTATACATCCGGTGCAAATAAGTTTTTTTCATAATGACACTAATAATATTTGTCAATGTGTAATTTTTCTAAAAATATAAATACCAAAAATATAAGAGATAAAATTTAAACATTAATCTATTTGAGGAATAATTCGCGCAAAAACTTGCATAAATTATGATTGGAAATGGGTCCAGAATGAAGATGTACGCCTTCACAAAATGAGTATGCATTTTTTCGTTAACCCGTCCACTTTTAATTGTCATGTTGCGTTTTTCGAAAATCAATTTAATTAATTTTCAAAGTTAAATTAGATTACATTAATTTGATATTTTAAAGAAAAAATTTAGATATTCAAAAACTATATGAAAAATACTATAAATTGCAATTTTTTGCATATCAATATGATGAAAAAGTACATCGTAAAATGTTAGTCAAAATTCTTGTCGCTTGACTTTGTAGGGAAAAAGAGTTGTGTCATTTGATAAGATTTTTAATAAACGAAGAAGATGTTAAGAATGGTTACATTTGAAAATTTTGATTTAAAAGAGGCTATGACGTTATGTAGTTATAAACTAAGAATAGGATTTTTAATAGTTTGGAATTTGTTATTTGTGGTAATTTAATTATATGATTCTTTAGTAGTTTGAGCTTTGTTACTTATGATATTTATTTAATTATGTTTGATTAGAATTTATTAGCTGAAGAGATTTATCAGTCCTAGTTTCATTTGGTTTGTTAATATTATAAATAGGACTGTCTTATTACGTATTTTTAATAATTTGAGGACATGTGTACATTGATTTTGTGTCGAAGTAAAAAATAATAATTTACTGATAAATAATATTGAATGAAATTATTATTTTTCTAGTTGCACATGAAATACATCGACATCTAAAAAGAGATGAAAATTTGAGAACGATGACTTTGAAGCTACCCCTAGATATCTAGGTACTATTATAAGTTTATTTTCCTCGATTTTGATACATTAATTACAAAATCATTAATAATATTAATAATAAGAGTTATTGGATTAAATTATTTTCTATATCTTTGCAAAAAGATCAATGTGTAAAGATATTTCTTTGTTCACATTTACTTGTTAACTCTATATTAAGAATAAATGTTTATTTTTTTAGTCTAAGTTTTGAAATTTTAAAAATAATTTATCACTTTTTTTTTTTTTTAATCTTTGTTACTAATGCTTTAATTATTTCCAATTCATTAACACCTAGATATGTAGTAGTAGTACTTTTCTGTCCCAATTTACGTGATATATATATTTTTTTAGTCCGTCATAAAAAGAATATCATATTTTTATAATTATAAATAATTTAATTTGAAATTTCCCCTTTCATCTTTAGTAGTGTTTTAGACTATAAATTTTGTTTTGTTTTATTTTTTTAATTTTTTTTTTGTATCAAGTCAAGTGATACCACATAAATTGAAACAATTTTTTAAAAATAATAATGGTGATATAATAAAATTATCATTCTATTTTTTTTTTTAAATTACACTAATAAAACACTGAACAAATAAAGATAAACAGAAAAATATTTAAAAATAATAATAATCAGTGTCTTTTGGTTTTTCCAAACTGTTTTATTTTCTGGTCTACAATAATACAATACTTATTTTGGATGGAACAATTCTTATATTGGATCAGAAAGAGTAATTTAATAAAAATAATACTCTAATATTTCATATTTGTAAAACGTTAGATTACACTAATATAGTAAAAAATTAACATTGTTTATGGATATATTTTACTATTATTAGTATTATAAACTAAAAAAGACAAAAAAGATGCCTAACGTAACTTGCAGCCCCGAAATTTCCGATCACACACATTAAAAACAGCACCCTTTCTGACAAAATCAGTTATATATGTAATAATCAATTCTCATCATTACCCTTTTAGCTAATTCTCTCTGTCTCATATTAATTGTCGTATTATTAAAAATAATTATTCTAAATTAATATTTATAAATTACAATTTAAAATTATAAAGTTGAGTGATTGGGAGGTGGATCTATTATCGCGTGGGAAATCTGAGATTGAATTCAACCTCTTTCTATCATTCGGTCATGAACTTGTCGTATATGGCTTAATTAGTGCGGTTTACATTTTTTGTGATTTACAAGTTATGCACAATGAAGTGTTCACCCAAAGGGCAGAAGCGAAGGCTTACACGTAGGATAAAAATTATGGGTTTTCCTGAGATTTTTTTAAAAAATGTGTCGTTTTTTTTTAAAACTGAGTAAATGGAAAAGTGTATTATATAATAAAATGGAGGGAGTAAAATATTATTTTTCAAGATTTAATATTAAATTTTACTCCATCCGTTCATTTTTACTTGTCATTGTTTGACCTGACATATTCATTAAGAAAATAATTATTTATATAAGTATTTTACCACACCATTCTGATCAATTAATGTTTAATACTGGGTTTATGAAAAATGATATGAAGAATAGTATTAAATGATAAAGGTAAAATATGATCTTTTTTAATCTTTTCTTGATATATCAAAAAGTGACAAGTAAAAATAAACATATATTTTAGAAATAAGTGACAGATAAAAGTGAACGGATAAAATAATTAATAAGGATAATACAATAAAATAGTCATAATAAATATATCAAATTCAAATACAACAAGTAAAAATAAACGAATAGAAAATGATTTTTTAAAAGTCCGTAAAAAGAGAAAGTGGATAACTAATATATAACGGAACGGAAGGAGTGCTACAAATTCCCCAATATTACACGCACAAAAAGGGCAAGGGTAGTTTGTGATTTTCTCTCTCTCAAAACCCCCCAATGAATTTCTAGTGAGAGAAAGAGAGAGAAAGAGGAAAACTCCGATTACATAAACACTGCGGCCTTGTTGGCTACAAATCGGCGCAATGAAAGTGTCTAATGGAAACTGTAGTTGTACAGTGGAAAGAGACGATAGTAATACTACTACAGCTAGTAGTGTCAACGGTAGTAATACTACGACTGGTAGTGTCAGTATTAGTGGTGATGACGGCGCCGGAGAAGTGGGTGGAAGGGTGGTGGCAGTGGTGGGAGTGAAGTTAGATTCCAGAAGTAAAGAGTTGCTCACTTGGGCTTTGGTTAAGGTTGCTCAGACTGGAGATCATGTAGTGGCTGTACATGTTATCGATCCAAATTCTGGTAAAATTATGCCAGAAGTTGAACAGTTTTTGTGTTTTTTTGCTGTTTGTGTTAATGGGTGTTCTTCATTGTTGTCATTCTTTTATTTGGTTAGCGGTTTTCTTCCATATTTCCAAATTTTTACTGTTTATGTTGTGGGTATTGTATATACACGCAGTGGAAGGGTTTTTGATGGTTTAATAGTTTGGAAATTTGCTGAGTTTTTTCACAATTTTCTGCGGATAACCCTACTGTTATTTGTGTAATGGGTATTAGGAGTATGTATTTCTGTCTTATTTTAGTCGTTGATTTGATGAGTAATAGTTATGGTAATATCTGTTCTTTGATTTTGCTTTCGCAATTTGTTTCACTTTTCTCTGTTAATTTTTGGTTTTCTGCTCTGGGTATTATGCAGTTGTCTCATTTTCACACACAACGGCTCATTTGATGATGTAATAGTTGACATTTTTGTGTGTAATTTCTTCACTGTTTGGATTATCTATACATTTTCTGGGTTTCATTACTGATGAATAATGTGCAAAGTTGAGGAATTTTTTGGATCTATGATGTGTGAACTAGACATTATGTAGGAGGACTTTCTCATTTAACTCGCAGTGGTTGATTTCATGGTGTTCCCTTTCTCACTTTTTTTGTTCAGTTTTAATGTGCTCTCATTTGTTTTAATTTTGATCTTGTTGAAGATAAATCAGAACCTCTTTCACTGGTGAAGTCATTTGACTCGATGCTGGCTGCTTATGAGGGATTCTGCAATTTAAAGCAGGTTTATTCACAAAACTCCTCTTCGGATGGCTTTATTGAGTTTACTATCTGTAGAGCAGAACAGGAAATAGGATGAAAAGGAAATAAGCAAAAATCCCTGCCAGCCAGATATCCGAAGAACTGAAACCGTTGTTGCTTTGAGGGCCTGAATGGTCTTTTTTTCTTTTTCAAGAGAAGTACTCAGTCCTTGGTTCTGCATCAGGATTTTGATTTCTCAAATGATTGTTTGGTTTCCTTGCACCTAAATTGTGTAGGATAATTTTAGCAGTCCTTATATTAATTTCTTTATCACTTATGCTGTATGCGAGTATTTGGATTTTTGAGGTGAATTCATAATTTATTGAGGACTGGGATTTCTAATTCACAAATTTTGTGGCATGTTTAGTGGATCACTTCTTTCTTGTGGAATTTCTTAAATTTAGATCCAAATTTGTATAGTTACAGTAAACTAGATTTGTGATTTGCATATTTCCTTTTTCTGTTTGTCTGCTGCCTAGTTAGAGGAGCCAAGTCCATTTTTTAAAAATCTGGATTTGGATGAACTTTGTTTAGGTGCATTTGAAGCTTAAAGTCTGTCGAGGATCACCAGTTCGTAAAGTTCTTGCTCGCGAGGCAAAATTGGAAAGTGCTATAAATTTGATTATTGGGACTTCAGGCAGCCATCATGCCATTCGGTCATCAGTATCACTTGCAAAATACTGTGCTAGGAAAGTGACAAAGAGCATCTCTGTTATTGCTGTTGACAATGGCAAGATTGTTTATCAAAGGGAAGCTAGTGCTTCGGATGGAGATGAATCTAGTGACTCAGATGTGCCCAAATCAAGATTCAAGAGGAGGAAGACACTGAACAAAAGTCCTCTGAGCTTAATGCCTAAGAAAGCTGTGGAAGAAAACTCTTGTACAACAGAGAACAATTACATGGCTTTGGTGCCTGTTAAGCCTATTGAAGTCCGGGAGTCAAAGTCTCGCTGGACACTGCTTCGACGAGTGTTTCTTCAGAACATAGTGGCACCTGATAAATTTCCCGCGAAAAGGTCCTTTGTGATGCATTGGGTTTGGAAACGACCAAGTCGGCAATCTTTTGCAGCTATCTACCCTGATCATAAACAGAGTGTATCTGACAAGGATGAGCCTCATCGTACAAACTTGGATGAAGAGAAGGGGGCAATTATTCCTGTTGGAAGTGATGCTAATACACTTTCAAATGAATGCTTTGTTATCCTTCCTGAGGAACTAGAGGGTCTTTCTGAAAGGTACTCATCAATGTGCAGATTGTTCAATTACCAGGAGCTTTGTTCAGCAACATCTGATTTCCTGCCAGGTAAGTCCCCACCTTTCTGAACTTTGCAATTATGAGCATAACTTCTTCACTTTTCACTAAATGTATCTAATATTTGTAGAGAATTTGATTGGAAAAGGAGGCAGCAGTAAGGTTTACAAAGGGTGCCTTCCAGAAGGCAAGCAGCTGGCTGTGAAAATATTGAAGCCAGCAGAAGCTGTGGCACAGCAATTCCGTTCGGAGATAGAGATACTCACAACTCTGCATCACAAGCACATTATATCACTGTTTGGGTTTTGTTTAGAGGAGAACAACCTTTTACTGGTCTATGATTTGTTATCCAGAGGAAGCTTAGAAGAGAATCTCCATGGTACCATAACTAGATATTTGCTGCTTGTTTTTGGAGGCTTAAGCTATTTTTGCTGATTCGCTGTACTGACAACACTGTAAACTGCTAGGTTCCAAAAAGGATGAAAATTCATTTAGCTGGGTAGATAGATACAAGGTTGCTTTGGGTGTTGCTGAGGCACTGGACCACCTACACAATGCAGCTGATGGGCCTATAATCCACAGGGATGTGAAATCTTCAAACATTCTCCTGTCCGATGATTCTGAGCCACAGGTTGTTTATTCTTCTTCCTTAAAGTTGCGTCTTTCTGTGAATAACTAGTATTAACTGCTGTTTTGCATCCAGCTTTCAGATTTTGGACTTGCAACACCGGCCTCAAGCTGTTCAAATCATTTCGATAGCATTGATGTTGCTGGAACATTTGGGTAACTTATTTTTTCATTTTGACTTCAAATAAAATTTGTCTACATCACTTCATCAACAAAAAAAAAGCCTTTGTCAGTTCATAACTGATATTATATTGCAGCTACTTGGCTCCTGAGTACTTTATGCATGGAAAGATAACTGAAAAGATTGATGTGTATGCATTTGGTGTTGTTCTCCTTGAGCTTTTGTCTGGTAAAAAGCCAATTGATAATGGCAACGGGAAAGGTCAGGAAAGCTTAGTCATGTGGGTAAGTTGTCGTCTTTACAAATTGTGAGTAAAATAACTTTTTTTCTTCCCGCTGCATTTTAGATTGAGCCTTTCAAATTGTTGATAACGATTTTCAGGCGAAACAAGTTCTGAAGGGTGGGAACACGAAGGAGTTGCTAGATCCGAGCTTGATTGACACTTATGATCATGATCAATTTGAGAGAATGGTCTCGGCGGCATCACTGTGCATCAGACGAGCTCCTGGAATTAGACCTCAAATTGACATCGTGAGTGAACTGTCAGCCACTCAAGTTGAGGTTATTTTGTACTAAATCTGTTGCCACCTTGCATTTATAATATTTAATGGTATTAAATTTTATTTAAAAAACAGGTGGTAAAACTCCTCCAAGGTGAGGCTGAAACAATGAAGTGGGCGATGGAAGAAGGCATAGCTTCAGAAGAAGTAGATGCTGTCGATGGTGAACAACCACCCTCAAACATACAATCCTTTATTAATCTCGCATTGCTGAATTTGGAGGATGAGTCCTCACTTTCATGTACCAGCACGGGACCAACCATTTCCGTGGAGGATTATTTGCAAGGGAGATTTAGTCGCTCTTCAAGTTTTGACTAACCATTCCTATGATAGATGTCTATGGCTATATCAAGTAACCCTTTTTCTGTAAATACCGAGCTTTCCGTCTTGATTGATTGCCCCCATCACTGGGTCCTGGTACGTGAGGTTTGCAGCCATTGACCTCCTCCTTTGCCTAGCCTGGGCTGATTTTTGCGTCAACCATCTCCTTTTTCCACAGCTTCTTTTTGGGGTGTAGTAACAAATGCTGCCAAGAGTATGAGCAAATGATTAGTAGATTGTCACAGGTGAGTTATTGTAAATCAAATCCAAAGTTGAGTTGTAATTAAACATCTGAGTTCATATGTAGTTGTAAGAAAATAACTTTAGTTGTCATTTGTCAATAGAGAGGTTTAACCATTTCTGGAAATTCTACTCTTTGAACTGCTATTGCAACCTTAATTTTAGTTTGCAGAGAAGTGTTTGTTACTCTTTCTAATATTACATGTCTTCTGGTTTTTTTTTTTCGTGAGTCAGCTTATTTTAAGTATTTTATATAATCTACAAGTTTAGAAACTGTTGGTCATTTTTTGCCATATACATATTCACCAGTTTCTATATTTTTAATTTTTTGTACTTCTGGATTTTATAAACAACATTTATACTTCCACAAGATATTGATATGGTCTACGTTCACAAGATATATCTGAAAGACTTCCACAACATTTATACTTCCACAAGATATATCTGAAAGACTGAAAACTATAAAGAGAGAGCAGTGGTTTTTGGTCACTTTTGCTTGTCTAATTTAACAAAATAATGATTTTTTTTACTTTAATAACTATTTTTTTGTTGTTATTAAGTTTCAAAATTTGAATGGCATGTAATAATTACGGGTGATTGTGATAATACAACTAATTTAATGCTTGCTATGTGTGTATACAGTATAAACTGATAACAAGACTGTGGGTGTAGTATATTATGTTGATTCGTATATTTAAGAAAAAATCCTATGTTTAAAGTGTTCTTACTATTTGTAATTGTATTCTTTTTTAAAAAAAATAAAAATCATTTCCTGTAGAATTGTTACTGGTTCCTTTCTCCTTGAGGTTAACATATTGCAAATTAATAATTAAAAAAAAAAGGTTAACTTAACCGGGGAGACAAACCCCCCACAATGTGTTTAAAGACCAAAAAGGAATATCTCCCAGAAGGTTAAATGCAGTAATAAAAATATGTCCAACTAATTACAGATATGCGTTTACCCAAAAAGTAAACAAAAAGGATTTTTTTTTGCAACAAAAAATGCTCCCACTTTGAAGTGTCAAAAATGACAAAAAAGTTGATATGGAAATAGAGTAATATTTACACATTTACAGCCCTGTCGAATTGTTCAGATATGTTATCATCTAAGTCAATAATTTCATCCTTGTTATCCTTTTCCATTCCAATAATCTCTAGCTCCTTATGTAGATTAGCAATTCGCCTTTCTATGTTCTGCCCTTTATCAGATAACTTGGACATCGTTTCCTGAAAAAAAGTTAAAATGATTTAAGTGAGATACTATACCACCATATAGTAAGTATTTATTATAAGCTTCATGATATACCTTATTCGCAAGCATTATATAGTACCGCCTGAGTTCGTCCTTGATTTTAGCTTCTGTAGGACCAACTCTAGCAGGTACAGACTTTCTCTGTAATTTCACGTCCTTTGGCTTAAAAGCAAACTGACTCCTGGAAGAAGGACGGAGGAACTAAATCAAAAGACAATAGATAGAGTTGCAGTTACTAATTGAGGTTTATATGAGTCATACGCATCAACAGCACGTTCAACTGATGAGTGCGATGATGAGTTCCCAATGTATGCCATCCTCTCTCGTGCACTACACATACAGGTAGAAAACAAAAACTCTTAGAAGGTGATGGTAACAACACATACAGAAAAACATAGCTACTTTTCAGAGTGCACACTAAGAATGGTCCAAACATAAGCCAGGGCATAGTGACGATCTTTTAGTTGGGAAAGAAAGGGAAAAAGATGATGTGGTAGCACACTAGCAAGGGACACTATTAATGAGCAGTCACTGATTTTCAAGATCCTGAACAATAAGGCAACGCTTGCACATGCTTATTAGAATGAACTCGTAGATTCAAATTAATTTTTACAGCAAAAAGCGTTTAAAAAATAAAAAAACAAGATTCCTGTAGCTTTAAGCAAGTGAAGCATACAAATAATGCAATATATAGGATGTAAGTTCACAGTAACTACGTAATACGCACCAGTAAACACATTAAACTGTAAGTTGCACAAGCCGACAGGAAAAACCAAATCCTATAATGAGTTTCTTCTTTTCGACTTGGTAAAATGATTAATTTGAAACATTCAGTATCATATTTATTACTATTAATTTAGCAATTATACTATTGCATGAGTAATTTTTTTTTGGTCTAAGCAGAATCAGTAAACAGAAGCAAGGGTCACCAAGAATAAGAAAAAGACAGGGAAAGCAGATCAGGAAAGCATAGAAACGTAAGTAGAAACACTAGAGTTATTGCAAATTAAAACAATAGAGACAAATGATCATTTCTTGCTTGGATTGTTACTAACAATATGAAGCATGCACTTGTGCAAAATTGCAGAACTTCACCCATGAGAAGACATGAGTTATAAGAGAATTGTTTCTAAGTCTAACTTGATGTCCTAGCAAGTCTCAAGTTGAGTCTCCAATTGCCGGACAAGTGCAACGTCTTGAGTTAATAAGCCATTAAAACTGATCTTAAGAAGACACAGAAAACTATGGTTTTGTGGGTCCTTGTGTGCTTCAACTACACAGTTGTTCCCTCCTAAAAACGATTGTTCCTACTTCCCCATAATACTTAAAGATTTACTATAATCTTATCTCCTCTTTCATGTCCTTGTATTAGGAGCATGAAGCTAAGTAGGATTATACATTTCATGTGTGGTGAGGCAAGGGGGGATAATGAAGCTGAGTAAGATTCCACATACTCCCTTAGTCCCTCCATCCCTTTTATGTCGTTCCACTGAACATGGAGTTTAATATATTCGTGTATTATATCGGTAAAGAGAGAATATATTGAATGTTTGGTTATATTAAATTATGGAAGTTCAAAACTTTATTAGTTAAATGAAGCTGAATTATTGCAAGTAGTCAAACTATATTCACTGCATTGCAAAAATATCATATCACAATTAGGAGTACATGGCTCCTACTAGAATCTGGATATAAATATCTTAATTTTTGGTAGGAAATTAGCATATTGCAACTATATATATTTAAAAATGTTTGAAAAGTATAATTGATGAATAAAAAAGCTAGTTCAACTCCTCCAGTAGTATATTGCTAATCTGAGTAGGATGAAAAGACTATAAAATAGTATCATCTGCGAAATAATGCTTTGGCATGATCCAGAATTAAAAAAATCATATGACTTACATTTTCACTTCATCCTCATCTTGGACAGCTGACACAGGCGCTGTCTTTGAGAAAAGCAAACTATGGCTGCTAACTCCAGCTATACCTAGAGTCTCCAAAAACTTTACATGGGCCTTTAAAGTCTCTTCCCTGCAGCAAAATGAATATCATTGTAAAAACTAGTCGACAACAAAAGCACAACTTGGCTTATGGAAATAATCATAAACTATTGCTGATTTTAAGGGGCACAACCCTGAGAAACAATCTGAAATCCTATCAAAGCTCGACAGGAGAACAATCACTCAAAATTACATGAGATATGAACACATTACATTTTGTGCTCATGATCATGCTCTTCATTCAACTGTTTTTGAGTATTTGATATGTCAAAACCACCATCTTTGGGAAGGCTGAAGAGTTCCCTAAGATCCTGAAAAGTTGACAACACAAGCAAATCAGCATTGTTCATATTGGCAGCTAGATATACCAAATAAAACTTTAAGAATATCCACCTAACCATGTATATACCTGTTGACTGAAATAACGGATTTGTTCTTTGTGCTCAGTTGCTGTTTTGAACAATCCCCCTTTGTATACCTGAACCATAAGTATTAGATAGAGTGCATTATAGGGAATATAAAATAACAAAACAATTGACTTCTGCCAAAGGATGTGACCTCAAACATTAATAAAAGTATTGAAGTTTCTTAAAAGTAGGTCAGATCCTCAAATCTAGGAATTCTACGTTGATCACACTAATTTTAAATTGCCTCTCTCTTGGTCTTAGAATCAACTTGAATACAAGTCAAGAGAATAATTAAAATTGAAAGTTTAAAATGTGTTTAGATTCACAATACGTCGAGATTCATTGATACTAGGAATATATTATGTAAAATACTTCATAAGATATTCTGTACTTAATTTTAGAAGAATAGTGATCTGTACTATTGAAATAAAAAGTAATTACTTATTTTAAGCATAGATTAAAGGTTGTATAAACGCAAGCATCCCTTTAGTGAACAACCAATTTCAATAAGAATTTCTCTTTTCGTCTCTCATTTTTGACACAAATAACAAAGCACATCTTTGATTTTTGAGTTCTTCATGACACAAGGACCATGCAGTTAGCTATGGAGACTACAATGTTAGCCGCCTACACTCCATCAGAATAGGCATTAGTTTAGTAACATCAGATAATGATTACCATACTTCTCAAGATAGCCAACCACACATAACAGTTGATGTATTAAATATTTAGGGTCACAACTATTGAAGTTCACTCATTCATCATTAACCAATTGTATATTTACCACAACTCATTCAAGCGTAAATACAAATATATACCTGTTTCCTATAAATCTTCTCTTCAACTGTGCCACAGGTCATCAATCTATAAACAACAACATCCTTCGTCTGCCCAATTCTGTAGGCGCGGTCAACGCTTTGATTATCCGTGCTGCAAGTTTGAAAGTAAATGGCTATAATCTAATCCCTAACAAAAAATTAAGAGTATGGGAAGAACAGAAAGAAGAAGCACTTTACGATGAACATTTAGATCTCATCAATGTGGACAAATGAGATTCCTATGGGTAAGTGCTCATTTGATTGTGACTACATCCTCACCTTACAAGATAAAAACAATCCTGAATGTCTAGGAGTGGGATTGTAGCCCTAATCTTCGGAATTTGGTTTTTAGAAACTACTATTCTTTTTCCTTCTTGTCCCATTGTATCACCAATCGTGAGAAAACTTTAAGTAACTTTAATTATAAAAAAAACTGTGATTTACAATTTCAATAGATTCTAAGAACCTGTTTGGATAGGCTTATTTTAAGCCAAAATGGCTTTTAAGCACTTTTTTAGTGTTTGGGTAAAAATTTAAAAAGTGCTTATAAGCACTTGATTTTAAGCTAAAATAGGCCAAAAGCTATTTCTAACTTACAGATTTTGACTTATAAGTCAAAAGCCAATCCAAACAGGCTCTAAATGTGTAATTTTATTTTTAAAAAGTAAATAAAAAATCTATGTCCAAATTGAGATCCAAAATTGAATTGTTTGACCCTCTACTCCAAACCCCATCATTCTTTTTGAAATAGGAGTATTACTTCTTCTACTACCATTAACACAATATAAAAGTCAAATTATAATCTTAGATTCAATTCCGGACAAACACATTTATCTTAGAGGGCATGGAGGCAGTAACACACTTTGACATGAAACTTAAGTATGAACATTTTCTAAATAAAACACATATGAAAAGAAGTGCAACCAATTCACAATCAAAATACAACAATAAAAACAAATAGTATCTATAATATAGATAGCATACAATCAAAGTATCAGAACTCGTACTACTCATAGAAGGCACTAGGAACATTGTCACAAAGAAGCTTTGTTATCTGCATGTAGCCATTTAGTAATGTCTGATAAGTACAATCCAAACTTTTCATTGAAGAAGATATTGTGAGTAGTATGCGGCGTAAGCGAGAGATTGCAATTCCTGGGTTATGATCTTGCTAAAAAAGAAGGCACAGGGTGACCTTACTCTTCAACTAAAATAATACTTGACATATATGCAATGAATTATTTTCCCTTGATTAAGAATAAATATAAAAACACAACCAAAATAGATTATGGCATTATAAACAATCTAGATATTAAAATGACATTCTTAATGGCATCGTTTTTCATGAAGATGGTTTTGGGTACTGAACTACTGATATAAGTTTCGAGGATCTAAAGAAAAGTGGACCAGAAATTGGCAGAAGTTTGAAGACAAAGCCTTACTTGCATAAGAGAAATATTAAGATTAAACAAGATTATTGGACATCATCAAATGGGAAGTGGAAGACTGAAAATTCTCTGTGTAGTCTAAAACATTAATGTTATCCAACTACAAGATAATTAGACGCATGTCAGTCATCAGGTAACTCTAAGAAGATATTACAAAGTCATTCCAAGAATACCTTGGATTCCATGCTGGATCAACAACAATCACTCGATCTGCTCTTGTGAGTGTAAGACCTAGACCGCCAACTTGAGAAGTTAAAAGAAATATTGGAGCACCGCGACCGTCTTGGAATTCCTGTAAAATTGGCATACAAAATCAGGATAAAATTTTATGGAGAATTAAATATCAAAAACAAGGAGAAGACAAACATTAACAATCTTCAATCTGTCAGTAGCTTTGGTGGTTCCATCTATCCTCATGAACTGGAACCCATTGGATATTAGTGCGTCTTGGAGGTGATTAAGCATCTTGCGTGTTTGAGAAAAGATAAGCACATTGTGCCCGCCGGGAATCAAATTGTCCTGCATGAAGAAGCATTTGAATTATAAAGACAAGCTATTGCTAAGGTAAGGTAGAACATCACTTATGCTATTGACATCTCACCAACAAAGCCAGTATAAATGTTATCTTGCAGGAAACATCATGTGATACTTTATCTTCAAGTTTCTCAGTGACATTTGCCATTTGCATAACCAATCTCTCTGCCACAGCACGGTCATCGTGGTTTGAGGTTGAATCCATCTCTTCAAGAACTTCTTCTGCTGCCCTCTTTGTTAGTAATAGTGGATGGTCACATATTTTCTTTAAGATCTGTTCGATATAAATTGAGTGTCATGACAGATTTGACAAAAAGACGTGAAGATGTCTTGAGCAAGACTAAACAATAAAAGCTACAAGTTTGCTTTGAACCAGACTCCAGAATGAACATCAAATTACAAAAAATAGATCACCACTCTCAATTTTAAAAGATTAGAGAGAGTTACGTGTAGATTTTCAAAACATGTTATGTGCCATAAACCCAATACAGGGGACGCGATCAATATTTAACACCATACAATTAAAATGTAATGGCAATGATGGTCAGCAAAGGAAAACTAGATTGATTAAGAGAATACCGGAGAAATGATGAAAACATCAGTGCACAACACATATGTATATATGCAAAAGGAATATTTGGATTGGGAGGATTCTATTATCAAAGGGAAGCATACTTTAGTACAGTGATTATGGGGTGAGTACGTGGGAAGGGCCAACGTGCAAACCAATTTTGAAAAGCAAAAAAGAAAAAAAAAGTCTTTTTTTTTTAGGTAAAGTTGAAAAAAAAAAAACAGAATCTTAAGTTAAAATGAAATCTCTATCCTACAATGATAATGCTTGTCTGTAATTGCTCGTGAAAAATGTAATAGGTATTTACTTCTTACAGCTACAAAAACATGAATGTACATACTTTATAATTTAGTCCAATTCTGCTACAAAATCCCCTAGCAAGGACATAAGACAAAACAAAGTTTAAGAACAAGCCTAGAATCCTTTAATGAAGCCTAATCGAGCCAATGAAATAGATACAATCTATATATGCAGGTGAAAGGAAGAGAGATGTACCTAGAGATGAAAGAGAAAACATAACAATGGAAAAGGTAAAGTGATTAGGAGCTTTCAAATTCATGCATTACAAATTGAGAAGTGCCAAATGAAACTGGAGTACGGATATAAACAACCAAAACAATTTTTAGGGATGAAAGATGCATCAACAAGCTCTTTGCAGGCTCAAATCTCAAGTCCCCTAATTGTTAGGAGGCAAGATCGACGATTTTATGTCTCTCTCTTTCTCTTGATAAAGGATAGACTAACTAGTCTGACCTGCCTTTTTCATTTTGATTTTGTTCAACAATTAATTTTGACCCCATAATCTGGTTTCTAAAAGGGGATTAGAGGTAGAGTTGTTGCCTAACAACTCAGCTGTGTTTCATATGCTTCTTCTATAGAATTTCTCATCTACAAGTTGTGAAGAATAACAGTTGCAATAGGTAGAAACTGAAATACCAAGTACGCTTGCAAGGTAATTCTTTTAGAATTATACTAACTTAAACTTTTTGCAGATCTGTTCTTTTACAAGAGAAAATGAAAAGTTGGAGATATGAATGAGGTGTTAACAACAAGAAATGAGGAAAACAAAAGTTGGTTTGGAAGCTGAGTCTACATAATCTAGTATTTCAAGGTCGAGGTACAAGTAATAACGTGCTTAGTGATCTTTATTAGCAAAATAGGGAGAGGTGATTATATAAAGCAAATTCCAGATGAAGATATCACTACTGATCTTGTTGCATAAATCCAGTAAAAACTTATGAAATAATCAGAGAGAATAGGCAAAGAAGTTCATCTGGAACATTACAGTAAGTGCAGCCAGCGGAGACCTATCAAAGGATGACAGGACAATCTCACTCTTCAAGAAAGCTGTGTAGAGTTGCCGCTGAACAATGCAGTAAGGTACAATATTAGAAAAAACTCTAAATAGTTTATCCGAAACAGAAGACTAACAGAACAAGTTACTTTGAGAGACAAATCAATGATAAACTGTTAAAGTGATGGAAACAAACTAATACCTGACAATTTGTCAATTTAAGCCACACAATAACCTCATTTTTCTTGGAAAGTTTTGCGCTGGTCGAGGAATCATCAGAAAATACCTCACTCTTGAGACGTCGCAGAAAATATGGTTGAATGTGTTCCCTCAATTCCTGTACAATGCATGGTAACAAATTTTAGTGGGATTAAGCATCTGCTACAAGCCAATAACCCCACAAGGATTTCAGAAACAGAGATATAGCAAAAAATCAAACAGAGATAACAAAAGCATAAATTGACCCAATACCAGGAAATAACACGATTCATAAACTACATAATGCAATATTGATCTAAAATATGTGCACTTACTAATATAAAAATCTTTCTATTCTCACGCATTGTGACAGAGCTAGAATCATGCATCTCATTACCTTGTAGATAGGAATCTTCTTCTGAGTTTCCTTTAATGGATAAAAAGCAAGTACCCCTATGATTTCAAGCTTGGTATTTCTTGGAGAACGAAAAATATATTTGATTAATTGTTATTTAATTCGTGAAAACCCCCCAAGTCAAGACTAATCTTGTTTGATGTTTTTAGTTCAAATGAAGGCAGATAAGCTCACCAAGGCACTTTGAGGTCTGAGAAACAAGCATAAATCTGGCAAGCTTAAGAGCCTATGATCTATCTTCTCAGTTTTTGAAGGAGTGTCAAAATATGTCCAGATTAGTTTCTCTACAGAATCATGCAGAGTAGAACATTGTTGAAATTATAGGATCTTTGTATGAAAGATAACTCACCTTATAAGAAAAGGCGAAAAACTCCAATATAAGAAGCCATTTTGTAAGTTTATCCATCATGAAAAGTAGATTTCACTCCTCTTTTCTCTTCTTTCACAGAGATTAATTAAAAAGATGAAGTGCATGTTGAGTAGAAGTCGCTTCTCTTTTATATCCAAAAGCAGCGTTATTAATTTGTACCACTCAGACTTGAGTGATCAGTTTAGCTATTAAGCCAAGAACAGAGAAGTTTAGCTATTAAGCCACTCTAGTTTCCATATCAGATGTACGTTCATCAAACATAGTGTAAATTGTTCAAGCTTGAGAAACCTAGCAACCAACCATCTCAGACAAACCACCATCAATTAGTTGTGTGTTGTTATTGCTTAATCACTTACAACTCAAGGCGGTAAACAAAGAACAAAAACACAATTTTCCAGACCCAGGAAACCCCAACTTGACAGGTCCCAGAATGCAACTCAAAAGCTTGAGAAGGCAAATGTCAATCGGCTATCTTCTCTGATGAAAATAAAACACCAAATATGTGCATATCCATGCATATAATATGAAGACCAGAATGCAGGACCTACATTTTCTATCTAGCTTAATTATTTTTCTGCTTTTGGTTGGAGGAGAGTTTTTTTTAAAAAAAAATAGAGAATGAAAAAGATGTGAAAGTAATAATTAGCTTTGCCAAAAAAGACTTCAGGTGATCTGGTAGGGTGTATAAGAATAATACTGAATATGGTGTAGTAATACTTGTATTAGTTATGCTGAGATGATTTCTTATGTAGTGTTTGGTTTGGTATATTAAAAATAACATGCATTGTATAATTTTTAAAGTTAACAAAAATTCCCTCCACAAATGTGGTGGAAAGGATGTGACAAAAGTTTTGAGGGGCAATTGTGCCTTTAATCATGTTAATGCATACATTAAAATCCTTTGCATTAGTAATACCATGGATTGCCATGTATTAGTATACATACCTTAATACTGAATATAGTGTATATAGGTTGTAAAAGTATACCAAACAAGGTATTATTAATACACAAAGCTAATACATGCATTATTTTATCGAACGCACTCTTCCAAATGAACCCTTATAGTGTCTTGAATTCTAATGGCAGCACCAGTATTTATTCCAGAGTGAGAGGAAAGTTCTCAGAATATATGAATTGTTCAAGATCGATAATAACAAATACAAAGGATGGAACGATACCACAGCATCATTTAAATGATGTAGATATTGAACCTTACAAAGAAGACAACAATCAAGAAACATAAGAACACAGAAGAAACTGGCATACGCAGAGTATAAAAGATTTGTCTAGCAATCACCTTCGCAACTGCTGAGCCAATACGCTTGTCTCTGTCATAAGCATTTTTATCATTTCCACGAAGAATGAGATGCTCATATTTCTCTTTGAACCTTCAGAAAGAAGTAGCTTCATGTTATTCAAGCCCAATATTTTTATATAAGCAGATTGGATTTGAGCATGTCGGTATACCATTGTTTGTCGCCCAGCAGCCCAGGGCAGCAGAAGTTGAATAGCGCCCATAACTCCTGTTTGGGGGTAAGGAGTGATAGGAATACAGGAAAAACAAACACAAAATTTAACTTGATTATATAATTTCAATTGACATCATAGCATGATTGACATAAAAAAAAGGTAAAAGTATACACACCTTGAGGTTGTTTTGAAGAGGCGTGCCACTTATTATGATACGATGAGCACAAGGAATCTCATGCAAACTTTTAGCCCTCTGTGTACTGGGATTCTTTATGAGATGTCCCTGGTAATTCAGAAACTACTTTAAGAAACGTATATACATTCACGCCTTGAAACTTGTAATAAAACAACAAGGATATGTATTTTTCATCCATGCATATACCCTTTCATGTCAAAAAAAGAAGTCAATCAATGAGAATGAAAGCTTTAAGGCAAATGATTGAGATGCTAAACAATTTAAATCAAATTTAACACTTTTTCAATGTCAAGTAACAAGATGAAGGTTGAACACAACCTCCAAACACTCAAAGGTAGGTCATGACATATTTAAATATGTCATATGAACTTGCTGCAGCTGCAGCAGTTATGAATGTTCAAGCAACTAAGATCAGATCTGGCCGCACCCTTCCCAAGTTATTAGGTCAGGGAAGCGGGTCAAATCATGTTTTCCAGGAGATATGATCAATGCAACAATCAACCCTACAGGAATCAAGAAGTACCTCATCAAGAATCATATAATCCCATGTCAACTCCTCATCTCTGTCTTCATAATACTGATCACCACATAAAGACTTCACATTGTTTCTTACAATGTCGTATGTTGTCAGGAGAATGCCTTTGTCCTGCATAAATGAAAAATAAATTACAAGTAGGGAAGAAGTAACCATAGAATAGACCATGCCAAAAAACACAACTTAATATAACCCAGAATATGGAAGTCCATCGAAGCTTTAGATATCCAACAGTTATATGTCAAGTCAAAAGTTCCAAACATACACACAAAAGTATATAAAATGCATGAAACTGTGTCAAACACTCATCTGTATACACAATTTTTTTTATAAAGGTAAGATCAAATACTCATCTTCATACACACTTTTTTTAAAAGTAACATCAGTTACTCATCTTTATATTAAAAGGTATAATCTATAGGAGGAGAGAGGAAGAGAGAAACAAGTAGTAGACTCTTCTTTTCTCTTTTTTGCATATAATCCTGAAAAATTACATTACGATTAAGATAATTTCTATCTGCACAATCAGTGGATGAAACATTAGCGTGGTATGAAATCCATATTTTATATATGTCCAGTACAAAACAGACTAAACATGATGAACTTGCAAAGCTTTAATGAGTATAGAAGATGAAACCTGAAGAACGTATTGAAGCTCATAATTTCGGAGTTTTGCACTAGTCGCAAAATATCTGCATCAAGAAAGTACCGTGAACACTTCTCATTTCATACTACCAGTTGAAGGAAGAGTTGAAATCAATAAGACAAGATAAAAACAAGACAGCCTTACTCCCTAATTTTCTGAGAAAGGCCTACAGCAGTTAATTCCTTGATCCAATGGGGTAACAAAGTTTTGGGAGCAACAATCAACACTCTCTTTATCAACTTTGAATAAAACAATCCAGCTAAGTAGCCGCACATCTAAAACATGGTAAAAGTAGAAAAAGTTACTTCAGAAATTATTTTGTGGAACATATTACTTTTGAAACCTTGACTTTTACCTGCATGGTCTTCCCCAAACCCATGTCATCGCCTAAAATACCACCCTTACCCAGACAGTGAAGAGACCAAAGCCACTTCAAACCCTCACGTTGGTGAGGATACAGCATTTTGGCAATTTTACCAGGTAACCCATAATTGAACTTTGGTCCACTGAGTGTGTAAGTGTGATCCTCCTCTGAAAGAAAATCATGTGAATCAGAGTCATCTGAATGTTTACGCTCATGTCTAGCCTTCCTGTTATGTCTTCCCACTTGAGTGACAGCACTCTCGTCACCAACAACCACACAATCATCATCACTGTCATTAGCGTCTCCTTCTTCCAGAAATTTGTAGGCAGAAACAGAGTTCTTCATAGGCTGTGATTTTCCAATCATCTGCTGAACTTCTTTCCTCTTTGGTGCTCCAACAGAAGATCTTGTATCATTGAACTTCTGGACGACACAGTTGTTCTTAGATGCAGCCCCTGAATCGATCTCCTTCAGATACTGCTTGTGAATTTCTCCTCCAATCCTAGATTCCTTGGTTGAATCAGATGAGGAACCAGCACTTTGGTGTTCCGGAATTTCATTCTTCTTAGTCAAATCATGAGGCTTCGGTGCCCTCTTTTTCTCAACGGACAAAATCTCAAGTCTTGAACTTAAATCATTCAGGATATCCCTTATTTCATTCCCAGAACCACCATGTTCATTCTGAACTGCATTTTTCACCTGTCGAGGAGGTGAATCAAAATCTGTTATGTCAAGAAGTCCGGACTCTTCATCATCCTTAAGCTTCATTTCCTCACTGTCATTGTTATCCTCTGAAATTTTGCAAAGGCGGCGACGACCTTTGATCTTCACCTTCATTATTTTCTCCTCTCCTGTCAGACCATACGCTCATCAACATCAATGACAATAATCAGAAGTGCACAAAAATTCTCTGCACACATCAAAATTTTGGACACAAGCATATCCTTTCTCAAAGGGACAGACATTACCTTCATTTGATGTTTTCTCGTAATCTTTCTGGCCTTCCTGAGAGAGTTCATAGTTTTCACGCACATCTTTGGACAGTTCCATATCCACTGCAAAATTGTTTACTGATTAATATGGAGACAGAAACATGCTGGAAGTCACTCGAGATTAAACAGGGAGGGGAATATATAGCTAATCTACCAGATAGGGAAGAACTGTTATCATCAATTTTATATAATAGTGGGTCCTCTTTGGTTCCACTCGTGGGTTGATCAATCTCCTTTTCCCCTGCAAAAATTCAGATATTCAAAAGAAAAAAAGAGTTAAGCAGCACAACAAGGAAAAGCCTGTAATAGAGACATAAGGAAGCACATAATCTTATTTTCAGCAAAAAAAAAAAGAGAAGGAATTTGAGAGACCCTAGTAATTACCAGAATAAGACAAGCTATCAAGATAACTGATTTCAGAGCAGTGAGAATCAAAAGAATTCTCAGGTGGGTTACTTAATTCCTCTTGAATTCCATTCTCGGGTTCATCAATCTCCTTTACCCCTACACAATCATGCCACATAAGGTAATTACAGGGAAATAAATAATAAATAACCTGCTATGATATGTTTTAACTTTTCTTGATGCAACAACAACATACCCAATGTAATCCCAAATGGCTTGTAAATAATATGTTATAACAAATTAAATTACACTAATGGTCCCGTATATATAGAGGACTGCAAAAACAATCAGAGACACACTAGTAATTACGAGCAATCAACATTTACCAGTTACAGAACTCTGATAATCGGAATAATCCTTGGGTTGATCACTTAATTTTTCTTGAATTTCATGCTTGGATTCATCAATCTCATTCCCCCCTACACAATAGTTAAAAGAAAACAAGTACAAATAGAGATTAAAACAAGGGCATATTTTGACAAAGAAAAGTATTCAAAATTAGGAATAACTTAGGTTTGATAAAAAAAGAGAGATATGACAGAATAATAATACCAAAAGGAGAAGATTTAGCCGAATCTGGACTGAAATCAGCAACGTCGTTCTCAAAAGTCGATTGATCATCAATCTCTTCCACCTCTCCTATACCATTTGAAGAATATATCAAGCTTTTGAAGAAATCAGCAGAAAAATAAAACTACATAGGTAAAAGGAATACCAGAAGGCGAATATGAATCAGAATCGGGACTGAAATCAGCAATCCCGGAAAAACTAGGAACGGCGTCGTTTCCTATACCATTTGAAGAAAATCGAACTACACCCACACACAAAAATATCCATATATCAGCTTGAAAAATTCAAAATAAAAAGGGGAAAAACATCGAGTTAGCAGAAAAATACCTGGAGAAGGAGAAGAATCGGAGTCCGTGGTAAAAGAGAAAGTGGGAAAGCCGTCATTTTGATTGAAACCTCGCCTAGCTTCCAATTTTGTCATATCATCTACACAAAAAAAGCATCAATGAATGATTTTCCGATTCAAAGAATCTAGAAAATAGAAGATAAACAACAAAACAGATAAAGTATGAGTACCAGGAGGAGGTTTAGAATGTGAAGCAGAAAGGTTTATGAGAATCTGATTATGGCGTTGATTAAGGCTTCGAGGTTGCTGCTGGGGTTTCGACATTGTTGCTGAGTAGTGAGTAGTAGCAGTGAGTTTCTGCACAATGGAGAAGACAATGCGAACACCCTGCTTCTTGCCTTTTATTGTTCCCGCTTTGGGTCAATAATTTGAATTTCAAAAAAACCCTCTAGGATGTCTAATGATATTGCTCAAAAAACCTAATTAGGTCGTGTGGTAGTTAGTTAGAATTACGAGGATTTTACGTCATGTATAAAAGTATACGTAGATCTTCTAACCAGCTACCAAGCATGGTATTACTTATGCGGGTCTCTAAATTGCAAATCAAATACCATATTAATTAAATACATGAATAATTTATCTTCTAACCAGCTATCAAGCATAGTATTACTTATGAAGAATTTAATAACTACATTACTCACGTGTAAGCCAGTTATCAAACGCCCGCAATTGCAAATCAAATACCATATTTATTTAATACATGAATAATTTACCTTCTAACCAGCTATAAAACGTGATATTACTATTGAAGAATTTAAAATAACTGCATAACTCATGTCTAAACCAGCTACCAATCGCGCCAAATTATCTAGGCTGAGATTAAAGGGGGAATAGATTTTAGATGATCTCAGCTTCTAATATAAGATAAATATTGTAATGCAAAGTTAGTAATGTAAGAATTGCAATGATGAATTATTTACTTTGATATATCATAAATTAGTATATAATGTATACCGTAAAATATGTGTACTTTTTTTAAAAATAAAGTAAAAGTTTGATCAATGTTAGTTTTGTAATTTTAGTTTTTGTAAGTCATGTATTACTATTTACTAATTCTGCATTATCATTCACATTCTATCATATTATAAAATAATACAGTATGCATAATTGTGCAAGTATAATGTCATACATCATACAACAGTTTGAAATTGAAGTTTTGAAGAATTTATTCAAGGGGTAAATGCACCATCAGGAGATGGGGCACGACGGCTAACAGAAAAAATAAGGTGTGAAGGGCACTACTTAAACTGCTTTAATTTATAGTTGAAGATGGAGGTGAGGAAAGACCGAAGGAATGTAATGACTTTGTTGGTCATTTTTTGAAAGTTTCGTGAATTTAACGTTTTGCCTTTTCCGATATCGACTATAGTCTTTCATGATTGAGTTTGAAAAGTTGGTTTCGAATTTTGAGTTAAAAGTTGAGAATTTGGTGAGTTCGTGATCTTGAAAGGCTAAGTTGCTTAAAAGTGGTTTTTGGAGTCTTTTGGAGTTTCTAGTGTCGGAATGGAATTCCGTCAATTCCATCAGTTCTGGAATGTGGAATCTGAGCAGCGAGTTGTCGGTTTCAGATTCAGAGTCTTTTTGGAGATTTGAGGTCCTAAGTTGTGAAATTATGGAAATTTAGCTTTTGGGTTGACTTTGGTCAACATTCGGGGTTTGGATGCTTGGATCGGAATTCCGTTGAATTCGGGAGATGACTTAAGGCCTAGGTGAGGTCTTGGTTGATTTTTGAGAGGTCCCAAGTTTGTTTTAGTCTTTTAGGCATTGAGTTAGTTTCTTGTGGTTTTCACGGATGTCGGGTCAAGAAGACTTCCGATTCGTGTTTTGATGATTTCATTAAGTCTGAAACGTTGAGTATAATTGATTTGCGTATATGTTTTGTGTGCACGGGGTTCCGAATAAATCCCGAGGGTTATTTTGATGATTCAAAAATTGGCTGTGTTTTCTGGTGCTTCAGGCCTCACTTTTGCGGAGGTCCTGTCGCTTAGCGACCCTTGCTTAAGCGAAGGGCATGTCGCATAAGCGACCTTTCACTTTAGTGAAGAAGGCTTCGTTTTTGCGAGATCCAAGTTTTTAGCGGGGTTCGATTTTGCGAACCCTTGATCGCTTTTGCGATACTAGGGAGGGTTTTTGTTTGCCATTTTCGGGGTTTAAGCCCCATTTTTCATTTTTGAGCTTTGGGAATCCTAGGTGGCGATTTTTTTAAAGGACTTCTTGTGCTAAATCATTTGGGTAAGCTTTCATGATCTTAAACCTTCATTTTCCTTTGGTTATTTATGAATCTAACATCAAAATTTGAGATTTTGATTGGTAAATGAAAAAGTTTTTCAAGAACTCAAGTTCTTAACTAAAATGGAGTTTGTGAACTGATTTTTGACTCCTTTTTCGAAACGATTTTCCCAAATGAGTTTCTAAAGTCTTGAGTAATGTTTTCAAGTATTAAATTTCGGATTCAAATCTTATTTTTGAAATTGCATTATAAGTTGATCGACCTATTTTTCAAAGTAGTTGATGTGGATATTGTTGTTTTCGGAGATTTATTGTGAATACTTAATTGTTATAGATTGCGTGGCTTCAGAAGAGGAAGACTCAACTTTTGGAGTGATTAATTGTGTGATTCAAGGCAAGTGATCTCCTATACATTGTATTCTAGCAGAATTCTGGTATTTCCTTCGTTGTTTGTGTGTTGGGAGTAATGGGGATGAGGTGAAGGGTTAATTGTCCACTTAATGAATCTTAATGAATAAAAAGGGGTTGATATTGAAAAAGGCTATGTAATGAACATGATGATATGAATTACCTTGTTGTGACCCTTATTGATTGATTGATGAAATGTGTGAGAGCATGAATGTAGCTTAAATTGCATGAGTTATTGGTTTTTTCATGTGGTGTGATATAGTTTGTGTGCTTTGATTGTTGAACACCGTGATGAAACTTGTGATGATTATGATGCCGAGGTCATTGTCGGCGAGTGCTATAAAGCCGATGAAAAATGGTTCCGGTTAGAGGATTGATATAAAGTCGATGGGAAATGGTTCCGGCTAGTGATATTGTGTCGATAGAAAATGGTTCCGGTGAGGGATTGATTATTGTGACTTGATACATTTGATGCTTATATGTGACTTGCTTGTTAATTGTGATTGATACACTTGTTGTGCGTGATTGATCTACTTGACATTGAGATTGGCTTACTTGATTCGTTTGGTTGTTGAATTGTGACTGTCGAACTATGATTATTGAGCCTTGTGAGTTGTGTATTATAGAACTGTTAGGTTGGGTTGATTTCTGTGCAGGTTGTAGTTTGAGGAGGTTTGATTGGAGTGTAAAGGGCAATTCAATTTCTAGCTTGATGCCTTGTTTATAAGGTTGCTTGTTGGGTACTGTGTTGTTGGTACTCACCCCTTGCTTCTACACTTGTGTAGGTTCCAAGCCCGGAGGCGTGTGATCTCTTTCTTCTGATTTCGAGGCGTGTCAAGGATTTGGAGAGGTAGTTGCTTGTCACTTCGATGGATCCGTCTCTTTTTCCTTTTCTTTATACTCTATTCTATTTGAAAAACAAAGACTGAGACTTGTACTTATTTCTAAATTCGGCACTTTATGTAACTAGTGACTTGTACACATGACAATCAGATTTTGGGGGGTTTTAATAGAAAGAATAAATTTTTCCTCTTTATCTTTTTCTTGCTTTATATTTTCGCATTTCTTTCGTTTTCGTTCGGTTGAAGCTAACTTGTCTTGGTGGGAATATAAAAGTGTCATTACGTCTAATTTTGAATCGTGACAAGGAATAACATGATTAGTAATCCTTTTGTAGTATTCTTCTTCTATTAATATGAAATAAGACTAGAAAAATAAAATTACATTTGGTTAAGATAAAGATTAATGGATAAAAAGTTTTATAGATCTAAGCAAAATGAGCTCAAATATTATATAAATTAATGTTTAGTTCCATGCGAGGGTCGTTTGGTTATTAGGATGGGATAGCCAAAGATTTCTTGTAGATTGGAGATATACCATGGGTTGAAATTCTACTATTTTAGTACAAATGATTTCTGTGCCTAATTAATACCCATCAAATGATAAATAATTGTTCTGTACTCTACTTTTTGATATTCCTCCTGTTTGGTTGAAGAATAATAAGGAGCATTTGTAGATATTGAAATTTTGTAGGACTGTACAAGATTCGTTCAATTCAAATTGGGACTTTACAAATTGTGTTCAACTCAAATTAGGATTCTTGGAGGCTAGTCAACCCTAAACCCTATTTCACGCCTATATAAAGGGTACAAAATTCCCTTAAACGGCATCTAAAAATTTCCATAAAGAGATCGAAATCTCGAATATTCCACAAAAGTCATGAAATATTCATATAGAGGTCAAATCTAAATCATCCTAGTTCGAAAAATACGCCACTAACGGCACTCGAATCATGAATAAATCTTAGGAGAGTAGAATCAAGGGAGGAACAGAATTGTACCCGCATCTGGAAAAAACAACACAGAAAGAAGATCAAGCCCACTGAATGCACATTGTCCCCTTAAGGAAATTATTCCCCTCTAGTATCCGAGGTTTGATTTGGAATATGTCCTCCCAGGATAGAATGATCTCAATCACCAGTGTATTGATACCCAAAACGCTGGTGTCAGTGAACCACTCAACGACAGTAAAGTACACGAAGAAAATTTGTGCAGAAGAAGAAGAAGAAATCAGAAATTTTCGTAAGTAAAAAGTCTGAAGAATCACTGGTATTTATAGGCAATAGGAACTGTTTCCGAAAGGTTGCAACCTTTCAGAAACCACACGACCATTTATGAAAGTTTGCAACCTTTCAAACGGTCATGGTTGTTCCTGAAAGTTGCAACCTTTCAGAATAGTCATCTCCAACGGTGGGAAATTCAAATTAAAACGGGATGTTTCGGTTAATTAATTAAATAATTGAAACGTTTTGGCTATTTAATTAATTAAGTAAATAATTAAACAAACTTTGTCCAAAAATAATCTCTCGATCGATTTCCGAAGCCGAAGCCGAGCGAGCGAGGACGACGACGGTGCGAGGGGGGTCCCTCTTTCCAACCCTTTTAACAACTAATAGAAGTGTTTCTCTATTTAAACACTTCTATTTTTCTTTCCACCACCAATGAGGGAGAAATGTCTTTTCTTAAAGCATAAGAGAATCT
>JAJONR010006531.1:0-47888 GCA_029582245.1 Solanum etuberosum
TTATATGAATTTTTTATTTTTGGAAGTTTGTATTTTTATTTGGCCTCAAATTAGTCATTTATGACTTCATTAGAAGTTTATTACTATTAACCAAAGTTCAAGTTTAGAGTTAGTTGTTTAAAAGAAATACATTTAAACACTAAAATGTAGCCTTCATTTTGTATTTAATTTCTTGTCCCACTTTTAAATATTTATTTATAACTATTGAATTTTATTATTTATTACACACATGTTTTTATAGAATTATAATTGTTCTAAAGATTTAAAAATATATATATATGGGACACACGACTCAATTCCTACTAAAACTTAAATATAGAATTTGTAAGAGAACTTTCCTAGCAACCTATCAATTTGGCTAGGCATCTTTCCTAGCTAAAACATAGCTAGGGCATAGCTACGAAATATTTTCCTAGTTAAACCAAAATCCTCAAAGAGAGAAAAATTGCCCCAGATTAGATTTCCTTCAAAAAATTTGGCGCCAATTTCAATTTTCCGCCAAAATTTAGTTAGAGATTATGCTTGGAAAAGTCCCAAGCAATGTATTAGCTAGGGATTGTTCATAGCTAATTCCTAGCTATTATTTGACTAAATTTTCAGACTAAAAAATTTACTAGGAAACAAGACATTTCTAGCTAAATCCGACGCTAATGTATTGATTAGCTAGGAATATTAGTTCTCTAGCTAAAATTCGTAGCTAATAGCATATTTTCTTGTAGTGAAATGAAGTTGATTGCTTATCTTAAAAGGTAGGACCCTTTGATTTTCAAAAGACTTGTGCATGTAACTGATGACAAGATCATTTGGTTGACAATTTAGTCCACAATAGCTAATGATTAAGTTCACAAAATCATTATACAAAATATCCCTTTGGACGGTCATCAATACTGACTTTGACATGTCACCATCCTTCCAACGCCAAATAAATCGATTGTTCTTCTCAATACATTCACCATAACAATCAACGGCTATTATTATTGATTCTTCCATTAATGGTACCTAAAGGAATTTATTAAAAATATTTAGTAATGATTGTATATACAGTTAAAAATCATATGCACAATCATTGTCCCAACAAGTTAATCATCTGTTGCAACAAGTAGGTCATCCGTAACGGCAGATGACTCACTTGTTGCAATTGATGACTCACTTGTTGGATACATGTCCAGAACCAGAAGCTTATCCAACATGTAAGTCAATTGTTGTAACAGATGAGTCATCTGTTGCAACAGGTAATTGATCTGTTGCAATATATGACTTACCTGTTTGGACAAACTTTTGGTTTTGTCCTAGTTACCATGTATCCAACGGGTAAGCCATCTGTTGCAACAGATGAGTCGTCTGGTACAGCAAATGACTCATCTGTTGGGACAAGCTTCTAGTTCTTTCCCAGCTTGGTCTGGTACTGTAATATGTATCCAACATGTAAGCCCTCTATTGCAACAGATGAGTCATCTGGTGCAACAAATGACTCATCGGTTGCAATAAATGACTTATTTGTTGGGACAAACTTCTGGTTCAGTCCCAGCTTGACATGGTACTGTAATATGTATCCAACAGGTAAGCCATCTGTTGCAACAGATGACTTACCTGTTGTGTACGCGGCTGTAAATTATTGAAAAAACACTCAAACTCCCAAAATGAAAAATTAGAGTAAAAATCATTTAGTTTACTTATCAAAATCACCTATGATGTAATGCCCAATGATATATGAATGAAAATTGGTCTGATAGCAGTAGTATAATATAAATATCAACTGAAGAAGAAGAAAATGATGAACAACGAGAAGAAGATGGTGATGAACAAGAAGAAGAAGAATGATGATGAAAAAGAAGAATGAAGAAGAAGAGCAGCAATAATGGAAGAATAAACGAGAGAGAAAAAGGAAAAAGGAAAAAGGTGAGCTGTTGGTGCCTTTTTTTCCCTCCATTTTTTATTATTTAGGATTTTATATAAGATGGGCTAAAGTATAAAATAAAAAAAAATTGGGAATGAAAAATTCAACCCCTTAATTCTTAATTTAAAAATTGTCACCCCTGCTCAATAATTAAGACTTGAGTCACATACACCTAATTTTGAAACTTTTCTATAACCCTTAATTCATTTTCCCATCTTACAGACTACGGTAGAAATCCAGAAAGCTCAGAGAGACAAAAGAATGAGGATTTGCAGAGAGTTGAAGAGAAAAGTTCAAAGGGTTGTTGCTGCTTCCTCTCTACAATGCCTATGATTTCAATTTTTGCTGTGAAAATAATGATAATTTCAACAGCATTTTTGCAGTTAAACACCTACCAAACGACGCCTTTGCTCGAATCATATAGTAATAATAATAATAATAATTGTTGCGAAAATACTGAGGCTGTGATGATGATTTTCTTCGTTTTTTTCTCTGAGCAAATTGATAGTGCAGGAGAGCATTTGGACCCGTATCTTGGCAGGGCAACCCGGATGGAAGGTGACCCGGAAACCGGTGCTTGCAGCCATGGCGGTGATTTGAGTCTCTCTTTGCTGTATTGTAAGTATTACAGATCTGAGCCTCATTGATTTTTCTTAAATGCAGCTGTGAAATTTCCCATAAAAGGAAAAAAACCGAAAGGTCATAGACGAAAATGAGGGTTGCGGAGAGTAGAGGGGAAGTTCAAAGGGCTGTTGCTCCTCTCTGCAATACCTGTGATTTCATTTTTGCTGTGAAAAAAAGAATCTTTAATAGCCCTTTTGCAGTTAAACAGCAATATGCATGTTCTCTCCAATTTCTCAACTCTAAAGGGATAATCAATAGTAGTAGTAGTTGTAATAATGATTGTTGCGAAAATTATGAGGCTGTGATGATGATTTTCTTCTTTGTCTGAGCAAATGGATAATGCGGGAGAGCAATTGGACCCGTATCTTGGTGGGGCAACCCGGATGGAAGTATCTCAGAACCGGTGCTTGCAGCCATGGCAGTGATTCCAGTCTCTCTTGCCGTGTTGTAAGTATTACAGATCTGAGCCTCAGTGTTTCATTTGCTGAAAGTGTGTCTGAAACAATCTTGGGAGTGAGATTACACTGGGTTTTGTTGTTGTTGCAGCTGCGAGTTTGTCCGTTAAAGGAAAAAAGCTGAGCTCAGAGACGAAGAATGAGGATTGCAGAGAGCAGAGGGGAACACTTCAAAGGGCTGTTGCTCCTCTTTGCAATACCTGTGATTTCAATTTTTGCTGTGAAAAAATATAAATTCAACAGCCCTTTTCAGTTGAACAACTACCAAATGACCCCTAAATCTTTGCTTGTTCTCTCGAAATTCTCAACCCCAAAGTGAGAATCAATAGTAGTAGTAATAATAATAATAATAATAATTGTTGCAAAAATTCTGAGGCTATGATGATGATTTTCTTCTTTCTCTGAGCAAATCGATAGTGCAGGAAAGAAATCGGACCCATATCTTGGTGGGGCTACCCGGATGGCAGGTTACCTCTTGCAACCGGTGCTTGCAGCCCTGGCGGTGATTCCAGTCTCTCTTGCCATGTTGTATGTATTACAAATCTGAGCCTCAATGTTTCATTTGCTGATAGATTATCGGAAACAATCTTGTTACCTCCACAAGGTAGGAGTTAGATTATGCTGGGTTGTTGTTGTTGTTGCAGCTGCGAAATTCGCAGGTCGAAAAACACATGAGAATTTCTCCATTAAAGGAAAAAAAGCTTAGCTCAGAGACGAAGAATGAGGGTTGCATAGAGTAGAGGGGAACACTTCAAAGGGCTGTTGCTCCTCTCTGCAATACCTGTGATTACAATTTTTGCTATGAAAAAATATGAATTCAACAGCACTTTTCAGTTAAACAACTACCAAACAACCCCTTAATCTTTGCGTGTTCTCTCGAAATTCTCAACCCCAAAGTGAGACTCAATAGTAGTAGTAATAATAATAATAATTGTTGCGAAAATTCCGAGGCTATGATGATGATTTTCTTCTTCCTCTGAGCAAATCGATAGTGCAGGAAAGAGATTGTACCTGTATCTTGGCGTGGCAACCCGGATGACAGGTTACCCTGCAACTGGTGCTTGCAGCCCTGGCGATGATTCCAGTGTATCTTGCCGTATCGTCAGTATTACAAATCTGAGCCTCAATGTTTGATTTGCTTAGGGTCTATTGAAAATCGCCTCTTGACCTCCACAAGGTAGAGGTCAAATTATACAGGGTTGTTGTTGTTGCAGTTGGGAAATTTGCAGCTCGAAACACACATGAGAATTTCCCATAAAAGGCAAAAAGCTTAGCCTAGAAAAGTAAAAGTTCAGAGACGAAGAATGAGGGTTGCAGAGAGCAGAGGGGAAGTTCAAAGGGCTGTCACTCCTCTCTGCAATACCTGTGATTTCAGTGTTGTTGTGAACAAAGAAAAATTCAACAGCTCTTGTTGCAGCTAAACAGCGACCAAATGACCCTTAAGTCTTTGCTTGTCCTCTCCAAATTCTCACACCCAGTTATAATAATCATTGTTGCGAAAATTCTGAGGCTGTGATGATGATTTTCTTCTTTCTTTGAGCAAATCAATAGTGCGGGAGAGCAATTGAATCCGTATCTTAGCGGGGCAACCCGGATAATATTGTGGTTTTAAAGATGTCACGTGGAAAGTTAGAATTCAAGTGTTGCCAAAAAAGGAAAGAGACATTCTTTTTGGAACAGACTAAAAAGGGAAGACAAACAAGTTGAACCGGAGAGAGTATTTATTTTCTATCATTTGGATGGGGGTGGCTGGCATATGCTTTCCACCTTTCTAGGCTATGTTCAATCATGGCAATTGAGAAAATCTCCGACCCGTATCTTGGCAGGGCGACCATGTTACGGCTTTGAATAGCAAACTGGTGTCTGCAGCCATGGCAGCGTCGATCTTCTCTTTTGCTTTATTCAAATACAACAAATCTAAGCCTTCAATAACTCATTCGGGACGAAAAACCTATTACGGGTTTGCTTTGAAATTTCAGCTCTGAAGAATGAGGCATCAGAGAAATTGGGATTTTGTGCAACGGTGGTTGCCCATCTCTGCTTTGCCAGTGATTTCGTTATTGATAAGCAAAAAAACCAACAGCCCTTTGAAATAAACAAAAACAAAAAGAAGAAGAAAACAAATTGAAAAAACCTCATTCGAACAAACCCCTATACTCTTCTTGCTCTTCCTCTGTCTCTTTGTGCTGCTGCTGCTGATGTTGTAAAGGGGATGTGATGATTGCTTCCTTCTTTTCTGGGCAATGTTCAATCATGGCATCTAGAGAATATCTGACCCGTATCTTGGTAGGGCAACCCAGTACAGCTTTGATTAGCAAACCGGTGTCTGCAGCCATGACGTCGCCGCTGTTCTCTTTTGCTTTGTTCAAATACAGCAAATCTGAGCCCTCAATAACCCATTTCATGGTTTTCGGTGTTGAGTCTTCTCGGGTGGAAAAATCCATTACGGGTTTATCTCTGAAGAGTGAGGCATTGGAGAGATGGGAAACTCGAAGGTGAAAAAACAAAAATGAGTCAAAACAGAGAGTAGTTGGATTTTACTTTGAAGGGTGGTTTCCCCTCTCTGTTGCGCCATTGATTGTCCTCCATTTTCAAACAACCAACAGCTCTCGAAAAAAGCAGAAGTAGAGAGGATTTAGGCCATATATACGGTCGTAAACCTATGTTTGTGTGTGTTGTTTTTTCGGTCGTGATGGCCCTTTTATCAATTTCAAACGGAGGGAATACTTAATTAAATGCTCGTTTGGATTGTTGTTACATATAGTTTCAAAGGGTTTCTATGCCCTTCAACTCTTTTTTTTCTTCTTTTTTTAATGCTTCCGCCGGAGCATTGGATGTTGCTGGTGGAAGTGATGCTGGTGAGTATAATCGGTGGCTTTAAAGAGGCAATGATGCCTTTTGTCAGATTTTTATTCCCTTCTGAGCTGATAATAGGGCATTTGAGGTTATCCTACCGGTATCTTGGCAGGCATGCTCCCAGATTTTCTGCTGGTTTTTGCAGCCATGGCGTTGTTGGACTCTCTTGTTGCCCGGGCTTAACAAAGATTTGAGCCTCACTTTCTCCGTCAGTTTAGTTAAATGAACAAAGCAAAAGCTCCAAGGGGAAAGAACGAGGCTACAGAGAGTTTAGGGATTTTTCGTTGAAAGGGTGGTTGCCTCTCTCTGCATCAGGCAATGATTTCTCCATTACTGTAAGAACCCCAAGTCCCCAACAACCCTTTTATCAATTTTAATGAAGGGAGTAATATTAACAGTTTGTTTGGATGGTTGTTTACATATCATTACAAATGGTTTCTATACCCTTTCATGCTATGCCATCTCTTTTCTCTAATGCTTCTGCCGGTGCATTGAGTGCTGGTGTTGGAAGCTGTGTGGTTGAGTATAACCGGTGGCTTGAAAGAGGCAATGATGATTTTGTCAATTTTTAATTTCCTTCTGAGCTGATTAATCAGGCATTTGAGACCATCCGGCCCGTATCTGGGCGGGGCATGCTCCCAGACTTTCTGGTGGTTGTTGCAGCCATGATGTTGTTGTACTCTCTTGTTGCCCGAGCTTAACACAGATCTGAGCCTCACTTTCTCTATCAATTGGGAAACTATTATTAGGGCTTGTTGGGTATTGAAGGCTATGTTGATAATTTTTTCGTTTCTTTTTTTGAGCAACTCAATAGGGCAAAGAAAATAGAGTTATCGAATCTTGGCGAGGCAATCCGGAAAACTTGTGATTTTGTGTCATGCAACCGGTGTTTGCAGCCATGAGGTTGTCTTCATTCTCTTGTCTTATCAACAGATCCAAGCCTAAGTTTTACTCTTAAGGTGTCCTTGGTATGATAGAAAGTTTTTTTCATGATGAAATCAACACTTGGTTACCACTGTATTCTATGAGAAGAGAAAAGTTGTGAATTTTTCAGGTGACATATATCTCAATGATGATTATAATGTCACTCTCTGGGTTAACAAATTTGGGCACTGAAGATGATCCAATCCATATCCTGGCCTGGCAAATCCCAGGATGGCATGCAATTGAGGCTCTCTTTTTTGCATGCAACCAGTGATTTTGCAGCCATGGCGTGGTAACTTTCTCTTTTTAAAAAAGGGGGAAAAATCAAATATGCCATTGAACTTTGAGAAAAGGCTCATTTATGCCATCCATTAAAAGTTTGGCTCATCTATGCCATTTCCGTTTGAGAAAAGGCTCATCCATGCCATTATTTGTTAATTGAAAAAAGTTTCGGTTTTGCAAAACCATTTATTACACGTGGTCAATTATGATTCAGCCATGTCATTTATTAAATCATTTTTTTAATAGGAAAAGGCTCAAATATGCCACCGAACTTTGAGAAAAGGCTCATTTATGCGATTTCCTGAAAGAGGCAGTGATGATACTTGTTCATTGGGCCATTTGCGACCTTTTCGAAGGCCGCTATTTAAATTTGTCCTCATTTCCATCCGGGCATTGGGGCATCCCGCCCGTATCTTGGCTTGGCAAACACCGGAATGGTCTGTGATTTGAGGTTTCTCTTTACAAGCAATCGGTTCTATTGCAGCCATGGCTTGGTTGCCCCATCAGAAACTGAGATCTGAGCCTCATTTTCTAAATTTCCTTTTGACGACCCGCTGACCTGGGAATCGAACACGCAACATTCTCTAAGGGAAACTCATTTTGCCTCGTTTCAAAGAGAAGTTGGATATTCCCTTCTCTTGATGTGGTAAGTCTGTGGAATTCTTTTCACAGGAGATAACACCATCCTTTTAATGCAACCATTGATTAGTCTTCATGGAAGGTTGTTCTCTGGATTTGGGATTCTTCAGTTTTATGTGTTAGACTGACGTGATAACCAACTACCACCACGTCATTTCTGCTCAATGGATGAGGCTTTGGGGGATCAGATGATTCTCAGAGTGGATGACCATCTTCGTCATGCAGGTGCTTCCTTTTCACCCTAAACCAGACAACCTTTTTTGTAATGTTTCTGCATATAAGTATATTTAGATTTGTATGTTTCAGTTGTCGTAATTTGTTTGAACTGGCTGTTCCAAAGCAATGAACTCAAAAAGGGGAAACAACAGGGCTGAGCTAATTAACGACGGGCTTTAGATTTTTGTAACCGTATCTTGGCATGACAACTTGAATTTCTGTGATTTGTGTGCAGGCATGGCAGGTTTCCAGAAATTTCAGTGCTCCAGATACAAATCTGAGCCTCCAGTTGAGAGCAAAGCATTAGCATAGTAATAGTAGTACTTGGACCCTCAGTCTGATTATGAGCTTAATTCTAAGTATCCTAATATCTTGAAAATTATGCAACCATTTTCTCAAAGTGGCAGTGATAATATTTGCTTATCTGGGCTCTGGGAATAAAGACAATCAGACCCGTATCTTGCCTTGGAAAACCCCAGTTGCTATGTGATTTAAGGCTTCTCTTTCACATGCAACCGGTGCTTTTGCAGCTGCGGCGTGGTCTCTTTCTCTGTTCCCCATTAACAGGTCAGATCTGAGCCTCAAATTTGCAAGTAGTCCTGGACATTTGTTTGGTGGAAACCAAATCCATTTCACTTATTTTGAAAGCCAGCTCAATGAGGCATCATAACACAAACAATTTATTTATTATTCATTCATTCAGTTTTGCTAGTAAGCCCACGATTTTTTGCTGCTGCATGGCTGCATGAACACCTAAACAGCGAGTATCATACTAGAAAAAGGTGAAATTGAGGCAGTGATGATATTGTTCTTGGCAAACAAAAGCTACAAGTTGAGCATAGCCTAGAAAGGAAGAAGAATGAGGCATCAGAGAAATTGGGACTTTCTGAAAGGGTGGTTGCCCCTCTCTGCTATGCCAGTGATTTCTCCGTTAATGGACCATAAAAACCAACAGCCCTTCAATATAAACAAGAAAAAACAAAAAACCTTCATACCAAACACACCCCTATACTCTTCTTGCTCTTCCTCTTTCTCCTCTCTTTGTGCTGCTAATGTTGTAAAGGGGCTATGATGATTGATTGCTTCCTTTCTGGGTTATGTTCAATCATGGCAATTGAGAAAATATCCGACCCGTATCTTGGCAGGGCGACCTGGTTATGGCTTTGAAGAGCAAACTGGTGTCTGCAGCCATGGCGTCGTCACTCTTCTCTTGTTCAAATACAGCAAATCTGAGCCCTCAATAACCCATTACTACAACAACATATCCGGAAGTGGGGTCGGGGAAGATGGTGTCTATGCAGCCTTACCCCTCAATAACCCATTCGGGTTGGAAAATCCATTACGGATTTCCAATGAAATTTTTGCTCTGAAGAATGAGGCGTCGGAGAATGGGATTTTCTGTAAAGGGTGGTTGCCCATCTCTGCGTTGCCAGTGATTTCTCCATTAATGGACCAAAAAAACCAACAGCCCTTTGAAATAAACAACAACAACAATAAAAACTTCATACCGAACACACCCCTATACTCCTCTTCCTCTTTCTCCTCTATTTGTGCTGCTAATGTTTTGAAGGGGCTATGATGATAGATTGCTTCCTTTCTGGGCTATGTTCAATCATGGCAATTGAGAAAATATCCGACCCGTATCTTGGCAGGGCAACCTGGTTAGGGCTTTGAATAGAAAACTGGTGTCTGCAGCCATGGTGGTGTCACTCTTCTCTTTTGCTTTGTTCAATACAGCAAATCTGAGCCCTCAATAAGCCATTTGGGTAGGAAAATCCATTTTTGGTTTCTTTGAAATTTCAGCTCTGAAGAATGAGGCGTTGGAGAAATTGGGATTTTCTGTGAAGGGTGGTTTCCCATCTCTGCTGTGCCAGTGACTTCTCCATTATTGGACCAAAAAATCCAACAACCCTTTCAAATAAACAAAAAGAAAGCAAATTGAAAAAACTTCATCCAAATTCCAAACACCCCCTCTATATTCTTCTTGCTCTTCCTCTGTCTCGTTGTGCTGCTGCTGTTACTATTGCTGTAAATGGGCTGTGATGATTGCTTGGTTCCTTTCTGGGCTATGTTCAATCATGGCATTTAGAGAACATCCGACCCGTATCTTGGCAGGGCGATCCAGTTCGGTTTTGAATAGCAAACTGGTGTCTGCAGCCATGGCGGTGGCGCTCTTCTCTTTTGCTTTGTTCAAATTCAGCAAATCTGAGCCTTCAATAACCCATTCGGGTCGGAGAACCCATTACGGGTTTGCGTTTAAATTTAAGCTTTGAAGAATGAGCCGTCGGAGAAACTTGGATTTTCTGTAAAGGATGGTTGCCCATCTCTGCTTTGCCAGTGATTTCACCATTGATTACCAAAAAAACCACTAGCCCTTTAAAATAAACAAGAAGGAAAAAAGAAAAACAAATTAAGAACTTCATCCAAAGACACCCTATACTCTTTCACTGTCTCTTTGTGCTGCTGTTGCTGATGATGTTGTAAAGGGGTTGTGATGATTGCTTGCTTCCTTTCTGGTCTATGTTCAATCATGGCATTGCTCAAAGTTTCATTACAAATGTGTTGTCAACATATTTAATATATCTAATCGATCTTTCGTTAAAAATATTTACAGCACTAATTGCAGCAGTATCATATAGTTCGTGCTTAATTCTACTGTAGGTTGCGATGTGGCTATTTGGTGACCGGCAAGTGTAATTGCAGTAAATTCACTGTAAGTGAGATTTATATATACAACTTATCTTTATATATTAAAGTAAAAGATATTCATCATATTATATTACTTGAGAAGTATAAAAAATCATCTCAATTGTTGCATGTCACCACAAACTTATGTTGCTCGGACTCTCCTAAAATGTCACCGCACTCATGTTGGATTCTCCAAAAATACACTATTTTTGGAGTATCCGACACGCACCCTTTGATGTTTTTGAAGAATCCGAGCGAAATAGCCACAAAATATAGCATGGTACATTTCTGCCAGACGGGCTAAAAGAGAATCTAGATATTAGTACATTGTATAATTACAAGCTTTTTCCTCGACAAAAGTAACAATGGAGATTGAGCCCAGAAGGAAAATGAGGCCAACAGGGGTAAGAGGGACTTCTAGGAGGGCGGTGTCCCCTCTGTTTGGCCTATGATTTCTCAATTAACAAAACTAACAACCCTCTTATTCTTCCTTTGCTCGAAGAAACCCAAGAAAGCAAATATCTGGCGCCTTCGCCGTCAGGCGTTATTGGATTCTTTAGTCCAAAATTTCTACAATTTCTTGAAATCTTTGGAAGAGTGAACATTTTCTGAAAGAGGCCGTGATGATAATTGTTTATCGGCATTTACAAAAATGGTCTTTTTTGAGGCCACTTTAAATTCTGTCCTCATTTCCATTTGGGCATAGAGACATCCTGACCTGTATCTTGGCTTGGCAAGCACCAGCAAGGGCTGTGATTTGAGGCTTCTCTTTCACACGCAATTGGTTATTTTGCATCCATGGCATGGTCGCCTTCTCTTTACCCCAATAGAAAATTGAGATCTGAGCCTCATTTTCCAATTTTCCTTCCTAACAACCTGGGAATCGAACACGAGACCTTCTTTGACGGAGAGAGATCAATAACACCCTCTTTATGCGACCGTTGATGGTCTTCAATGGAAAGTTGCTCTGGAATTGATATTCTTCAGTTTTATGTGTTAGACTGACGTGATAACCAACTACACCACCACAACCGTTTCAACTCAGGATGAGGCGTTGGGGAAGTGATTCTCAATGTGAATTACCATCTTCAACATGCCAATGATTTTCTTTATGCTCTAAACCAGACAAACCTTTTTTATGTATATTTCTGTATGTGTACATGTGGATTTGTGCTTATTAATTCAAGCATCTTAGCTTTGTCCTCACTGGCTGTGTTCCAGAGCAATGGACTCGGAAAGGGAAGCAATTGGGCTGTGATGATGATGTCTGCACTCTGCTGAGCTAAATATAATCATGCATTAGATTTTTGTTGCCTATATCTTGGCATGGCAACTTGAATATCTGTGAGTTGCAGCCATGGCAGGTGCCAGAAAACTCAATGCCCCAGATACACATCTGAGCCTCCAGTTTAAAGCAAAGCATTAACAGTGCTAGTAGTAGTAATACTTGGACCTCAATCTGGTTAATAAGGCTTAATCCAAAGTATCCTAATTTCTTGAAAATTATGCAGCCATTTTCTAAAAGTGGCAGTATGATGTTTGCTTATCTGGCTTCAGGATAAAGACAATCAGACCCGTATCTTGGCTTGGTGAACCGCAGTTGCTATGTGATATTTGCAGCCATGACGTGGTCTCTTTCTCTTTTCCCCATTAATAGCCCAGATCTGAGCCTCAAATTGCAAGTAGTTGTGGACATTGTTTGGTGAAAACCCGTTTTCACTTATTTTGAAAGCCAGCTCATAAATGAGGCATCAATGAGAAATGGGAATTGTTTATTTATTTATTTATTTGTTCATTCAGTCAGTTCTGCTACTGATGGTTCTCTTGTCTTGCTGCTGCATGGCTGTGTGAACACCAACAGCGAGAATCATACTAGAAAATTGGGGCAGTTATGATATGGTTCTTGGTAGCCCAGTTGCCAGTTTAGGGCAGCAAGAGATGGTTCTGTTAGCGAATCCAAGTCCAAATTCAACTCAAAACTCGGGGTGACATATATAGAAAACTTGCCATTTTTGGATCCCAGATTCTTGTCCCTCAATTCATTATAATTGTTCTATAATGGCTAAATCCTTTGCTGTTTTCTTCTCCCCTTTTTACCATGGAAGGTATGGTGAATTGGTCAGAACTAAAATACGATCTAATTGTTACAATAGCAAAGGTTTTAACAGTTATGGAGGATTTCGTTGTATTTGGTGCTATTTGTATAAATCATGGCGAAGTGCTGCTACTAAAGAAAGTTTTGATGCCTCATCTCCCCAAGTTCCTTTGCTTATGCTGTCTGCTGATAAAGATAACGATTACCGAGTCTGTTTCCAAGGAGAAAACTTCAAGCAGAGTCTTTCTCCCAGAAGCTAAAGGGCGAGTGTCTTTCAACACAGGGATGGTTTGCACTGTGCAATACACAGCTATAGGAGAGATGACGCTGTTGCGCCCTTTCTCACGCACATAAATTCAGTCTCCTCCAAACACACCCCTATACTCTTCTTGCTCTTCCTCTGTCTCTTTGTGCTGCTGCTGCTACTGATGTTGTAAAGGGGCTGTGATGATAGCTTGCTTTCCTTTCTGGGCTATGTTCAATTATAGCATTGAGAAAAACCTGTATCTTGGCAGGGCGACCCAGTTACGGCTTTGAATAGCAAACTGGTGTCTGCATCCATGGCGGCATCGCTTTTCTCTTTTGCTTTGTTCAAATATAGCAAATCTGAGCCCTCAAATGAAATTTCAGCTTTGAAGAATGAGGCATCAGAGAAATTGGGATTTTCTGTAAAAGGGTGGTTGCCCGTCTCTGCTTTGCCAGTGATTTTTCCATTGATAACCAAAAAAATTAACAGCCCTTTAAAATAAACAAAAGGGAAAAAATGAAGAAATGTCATCCAAACACACCTCTATACTCTTCTTGTTCTTCCTCTGTCTCTGTGTTGCTGTTGCTGCTGCTGATGCTGATGTTGTAAAGGGGGCTATGATGATTGCTTACTTTCCTTTCTGGGCTATGTTCAATTATAGCATTGAGAAAAGCCCGTATCTTAGCTGGGCGACCCGGTTACGGCTTTGAATAGCAAACTGGTGTCTGCATCCATGGCTGCGGCGTTCTTCTCTTTTCTTTGTTAAGAAATACACAAATCTGAGCCCTCAATAACCCATTTTATGATCTTCCATGGTGAGTCCATTCCCGGGTTGGAAAACCTATTGCGGTTTTGTGTTGAAATTTCGGCTCTGAATTCAGAATGAGGGAGAAAATGACAAATATCTTATGTTTGAGGGTATGTCCAAAATAGTCCCTTAAATATGCACTTAACAATTTTGGTCCTTGAAGTTTTCCAAAAGTTAACACTGTTAGACTTCGTAAAATAATTTGATGGAAGTAGTGGGAAAAAAAAGGAAATTAGCTGGAACCCACATCAACAACATACCCAGTGTAATCCCACAATTGGGGTCTAGGGAGGGTGGTGTGTACGCAACCTTACCCCTACCTTGTGAGGGTAGAGAGGGTGGTGAGTTCCCGCTTATTTTGGGGGATTTCTGGGCTGTTTGACCTTCTCAGCTATGCAGATGATTTAGCTGTCAAGCCAAAGAATTTACCCCAAATGGGAATAGGTTAGCCCTGAAATGAGGCAAAACAGAGAGTGGGATTTTCTGTAAAGGGTGATTGCCCCTCTCTGTTGCGCCACTGATTTTCCTCCATTATAAAACAACCAACAGCCCTTGTTTATGAAAAAGCAAAAACTGGAAAAACCAAAATGGATTTAACATGTATACTCTGAGATCTGTCTTTCTTCTGTGTGTGTGTTTTACGGTGTTGACTCTTGATGAAATGTACATAAAGAGACAGTGATGATGATGTTTCTATTTCTGGGCTAACCAATTTGGGCATTGAGATTATCCAATCTGTATCTTGGTGTGGTGACCCGGTATGGTTTGTGATTGCTGCTTCTGTCTCTTGCATGCAAGCGGTGTTTGTGGCGTGATTGGCTTCTGTTTTGCCTTATCATAACATACATCTGAGCCCCATTTGCTTGAAAAGCAAGAGAGAGAGAATCTTTCCGTGGTTCAATTTTGAGATATGTTGAACCTGCGATTTTCTACTACAAGCTATAAATCATCTTGCTGTCCTAATGTATAATCTTATTTGTTCGGTATCAGCTGAGCATAGCCTAGAAAGAAAGAAGAATGAGGCATCAGAGAGATTGGGATTTTCTGTAAAGGGTGGTTGCCCCTCTCTACTCTGCCCATGATTTCTCCATTGATAACCAAAAAGACCAACAGCCCTTCGAAATATACAAGAAAATAATAAAATAATAATAATACTGTGAGAGATGATTCTCTGTGTGGATGACCATCTCGGACGTTCTGGTGATTTCTCTGTGTTGAACTTCTCCGTGTGGATGACCATCTCCGACATTCTGTTGACTTCTTTTTGCTTTAAATTTAAACTAGACGGCTGTTTATGCATATGCATATTTCTTGTGTCTATAATGCATTGTGCATATGTTTCGGTTGTCCTAGTTTGGTCCTCACTGGCTGAATTTCAATGCAATGCAAACAGAGTTACACATTCATAATGTCAGCAAGAGGAAACAATGAGGCTATGATGATAGTTTTGCTGAGCTCTTTGAGTCGGGCATTAGAGTTCTGTAGCTGGTGTCTTGGCGGGGCAATCTGAATTTCTGGAAATTTGCAGCTATGGCTGGGCACAAAGAACTCAAAGCCCCATGACATAGTCTGAGCCTCTTGCATCATTTCTCCATTACCAAAACCAACAGCCCTCTTCTAGTCCTTTTCCTTTCTTTTACTTTAGAAAAAAAAGAGAGCATTAACATCAGCAGCAGCAGTAGTAGTAGTTGAACCCATTCTGATTAATGAGCTCAGGTCCAAAGCACCTCAAATTCCTCGAATCCTATGCTACCAGTTAATCAATGAGGCAGATGATATTTGCTTATCTTGGCTTAAAAAAAGGTTGTTCGGGTTTATAGACGAGTAGATCTGTATCTTGGCTTGGCAAAAACCCATGATGATATGTGATTTGAGACTCCTCTATCACATGCAACTGGTTCTTTTGCAGCCATGGCGTAGTCTGCTTCTCTCTTTGACCCATTCATTAGTAGCCAGCTGTGAGTGTCAAAATTGCAAGTAGTCCTTCTGGACATTGTTTGATGGAAAAGTCGTTTCTTAGACAGCTAGCCCATAAATGAGACCTCATCAATGAGAAATGTGAATAATTTATTTTTTCATTCGGTTTTGCTGGTAAGGCCAAGATGTGAAATCTTGCTGGAAGAAAGTAACAGTGGCTAGCTCTTTCTTGTAACTCTAGCTTGAGAAGATGCACATAATTAATTATCTTTTACTGCTATTGGTTCTTGCCTTGCTGCTGTGTGGCTGCATTAACACATAAACAGTGATAATCATGCTCAAAATAAAGAAAATGTGAAAAATTGAGGCAGTAATGATATGGTTTTTGACAAATAGTAATATTGGTTTGCATTGTTGATATGATACAAGACTCAGTAACTTGGCAGGGCAACCTGCTCTACGTTGCAGCCATGGCATTTCTGAGAAATGTAAGTACCTGATTATATAGAGATCTGAGCCTCATATTAAGTACTACTAATTCACAGTTCCCTTCTTTGTTATCTTTTTACTTTCTTCAGCCGATGGTTTTTTGGAAACAACCTCTCTACCTCCACGAGGTAGGGGTAAGGTCTGCATACACTCTACCCTCTCCAGATCCTTCTTGTGTATGATATGTAATATCTTTGGAGTCTTCAATAGTTCTTACTGTTCTCCTTCAATTGAATTTGTTTACTCTGTGTGCATGAAGGAATTCATCCTAAATGATAAGTAATTCAAGTAAGCCATGAATTAACATTCAAATGAAGCTTTTTGTCATTGTTACTCTGATTGATGAGACTTCTATTGGCTCTATGTTATCACCACCACTTGTCTGAAAAAATTGTTTTACTATGTGTATTTTATGCTTTATTTAATCAGCTTCTTGCTGCTGCTATGTATTACCCTAGATGTTTTGCTAAACTTGCTTATTGCTGATTCTTGGATTTACGGAAGCATTTTTCCTCCCAAAATATTGCCTATAGGCATGGTTTTCTTTAGTCCTTGTGCATATGTTTAGCTTATATTTCAAAAGTTTCTTTTTTGGTTGTTCGAATTTCTCACAATCCAACCTGCCCCCCTCCCCAAATTAAACAAAGAGAAAACTCTTACCTTTTTAATGAGTATTGTCTATAATATTTCGGTTGTCTTAGTTTTGTCCTCACTGGCTGTGTTTCAATGCAATGCAAACAAAGGTTGGGCGTTCATAAAGTTGGAAGGGGGAACCAATGAGGCTATGATGATAATGTTTGCTGAGCTCATTGTATTGGACATTGGAGTGTTTTGACTGGTGTCCTGGCGGGACAACCTGAAATTTTGCGATTTCCAGCCATGGCTGGTGCAAAGAACTCAATGCCACCATATAATCTGATCCTCCAGTTTCAGAAGCCTTTGCATCATTTCTCCATTACCAGTCCTTTCTTTTCACCTCAGAAAACAAATAAAACAGAGCATTAACTGCAGCAGCAGTACTTGACCTCATTCTGATTTATGAGCTCAGTCCAAAGCAGCTCCCTAAATTCCTTGAAACATATGCTATCATTTTCTCAAAGAGGCAGTGATTGTATTTGCTTGTCTGGGCTAAAAAAAAAAGGTTGTTTGGGTTTTATAGACTAGTAGATTTGTATCTATGCTTGGTAAACCTCTGATGGTATGTGATTTGAGACTTATCTATCACATGCAACTGGTTCTATTGAAGTCATGGCACGATCTCCTTCTCTTTGCCCCATTAGTAAGCAACTCTGAACCTCAAAATTGCAAGCAGTCCTTCTGGACATTGTTTGACGGAAAAATCTTTCTTTTGAAAGCCTGCTCATAAATGAGACATCATCAATGAGAAATGTGAAATCTTGCTGGCAAACTAACAGTGGCTAGCTCTTTCTTGCAACTCTAGCTTCAGAAGATGCACATTATTGTTGATTTGTTGCTGCTATTGGTTCTCGCCTTGCTGCTTTGTGGCTGCATTAACACATAAACAACGAGAATAACGCTCCAATAAGAAAAAAGTGAAAAACCGAGGCTGTGATGATATGGTTTTTGACAAATAGCAACATTTGTTTGCATTGTGATGATAAGACTCAGTAACTTGGCAGGGCAACCTGCTCTAGGTGCAGCCATGGCATTTGTGAGAAACTGATCTGAGCCTTATATTAAGTACTAGTAATTCACAATTCCCTAAATTCTTATTTTTCCCTTTTTTTCAAGATGGCCAAAGGAGTTGCTATTTCTCATTTAAGTATTCTGTCTGGTTATAAATATTGCTCATATATTTTTAGTTTTGTTCTGAATTACAGTGATTTTTCACATCTCTTCTGCCAATGGATGCCCCATTTTGCTGTCTGCCATTATCTGTCTTGAGTTGGACAAGCAGTCAAGCATTGGCCTGTCTTAGGATTATAAGTTTATTCTTTGTATTGTTGGTGCATGGCATTCTAATTTAATATTGTATTCATCAAAATAATACAGTACAATGTAATGTTTGACAAATCATGAACATATCTTGTCAAAAATATCTTTTCTTACCTATATTTTATCGTATTGATTCTCCTTTACTTGAATGGAGGATCAATCGAAAAGCAGCTCTTTTTGAGAATTGAAGAAAGCAAAAAAAGCTCAGAAGGGAGAGAATGAGGCTTACAGAGAGTTGAAGGATTTTTCATTGAAGGGTGGTTTGCTTCTCTCTGTAACAATTCCAAACAACCCTTTCTTCTGGAAATTTGGAACTGTTCTTTTTCATACAGAAATTTGCACAAATATGATCTTTCCTTTTTATGTTTCCGCCGGAAAATTCAGTGTTGTCGTTGCTGGTGAGTATAATCAACGGCTACAAGCCCTAATCTTCTTCCCCCAATTATGCGCAATTGAATTTGACCCGACAAGATGGGCTTTTCAAGTAAGGCCCAATTTGATTAGGGCACAGTATAAGAAGCAGCATTAACATGAAAATAGCACAAATCTCATTAGTTTAAGTATGAGGCGGCGGTGAAAGCACGGAGAGCTATAGGGAGTTTCAATGGGTGGTTTTGCCACTCTCTGTTATTCTCCGCCGCCGATGATCACTCAAAATGATTGCAAAAAACCACCCTTTTGGTGAAACTTCACTAGACCTTCCTCTGTTCCTAATTGTCGTTACTCCCTCAGTCCCAATTTATCAGGCTATGAAGATTTGAAAGAATTTGTCTTCTTTGGAAGATGAATCAGACATGTATTTCCATTGAGCTGGAAAAAAACGGTATCTTGGCATGGCAGCTCAGATGGGTCTGTGAGAAGTGGAGGAGAAAGTTTTCTTTTCTGTCTCATCATAAGACTAACTGATGATTGCAGCCATGACGGCTTTTTTTAAAAGCTTTTTGGTTTTGTCTGAGAAAAGGCGAATCTGAGCCTAATCTTATTAGCTTAAGTCTGAGGCTGTGTGAAAGCAGAGAGCTTTAGGGAGTTCCAATGGCTGGTTTTGCCACTCTCTGTCATTCTCCGCTGCCGATGATCACTCAAATGATTACAAAAAACATCCTTTTTGTTTGTTACTCCCTCTGTTTCTTTTGTTTGCTACTTCCTACGTCTCAAATTATGTTCAATGAGGCAATGAAAAATTTGAAGTTTTTTTGTCTTCTTTGGAAGATGAAACAGACATATATTCTCATTGAGCTAGAAAAGACTCTATCTTGGTGTGGCAGCTCCAGATGGGTCTGTGAGAAGTGGAGGAGAAAGCTCCATTTTTGGTCTTCCTTTTGTCTCATAAGTTAGCTAACTGATGAGTGTTTTTTTTCTGAGAGAAGGCGAATATGAGCCTACTCCAACAACAAAAACAACACGCCCAGTATAAGCTTACCGAGTTCCTAGAGGTGCTTCTTCCATACGAGTGTGCCTAAAAATGTTTTCTTTTGACTAGAACTCTATGAATGTCAACGTCTATTTTTGAGTTTCTTTGTTTTGATAAATATGTTCCTTTTTGATACTTCAAACTATTTCCCCTATTTTTTAATTATAATGAATAGGGAAGCTCTTTCTCTGAGATAAGTGTGCCTTAATGTCATCCCTTGTTTTCTCTGTTTTTGAACTCTGCCTAGTAATTACAAAGCCTGTGCCCAAATATGTTTCCCTTTGTCTAGAAATCTAGGCATTTGAGTACTAACATATATTTTTGAGTTACTTTGTTGCTGATATGCTTAGTTTTCTTATAGGTGAAAGTTCATAATTTCATCAACCTGACCTGTTGTAGTTTAAACTGTAATTTGATTGTTCATTTTTTAACATGATGTAATACAACTGCATCAATTTATGCAGGAGCACCACATTTTGTGTTGTTAGAATACAAGCCAAATCATAAATCTTTTGTGAGCAAGACAGTGCATTTATAAATTGTATGGGAGTAAGATCATTTTATAGTTTATGCAAATTTTGCAGTTATTGCTTGTTTTGTGGATACCACTAATTTTTGAGATTTTTTCCGTGCTACCTAGGTTTTTTTGGGCACACTAGTGATTGACCTAATTACCTAAACAATAAGTCAATACTTCTAGTCTTCCTTCTGTGCATGACGGAATTCAAATCCTAAATGATGAGTAATTTAAGTAAGCCATGGATTAACATCCAAATGAAGCTTTTTGTCATAGTTACTCTGATAGATGACCTCTATTGTCAAGACTACTAAAGAAGAAGTTTCACTAGTTGATTTTATGCTTCATTTTGTCAGGTTCTTGTTCCTGCTTTGTATTATCGGTACAAGATGTAATACTTCTTGTTTTATGTTATGTATTATCTTAGGAGTCTTTATACTACTTACTGTTCTCCTTCTATTCAATTTGTTTACTCTATGCACTAAATGATGAGTAATTCAAGTAAGCCATGGATTAACATCCAAATGAAGCTTTTTTGTCATAGTTACTCTGATAGATGAGGCCTCTATTAGCACAATGTTGTCACAATTACTTATCTTAAAGAAGATTCACTAGGTGATTTTTATGCTTCATTTAGTCAGTTTCTTGTTTTTGCTATGTATTATCTTTTAGGGGTTCTCTTTCAGTGATAATGATCTTTACAAGAAGCCATACTTCTTAGGAGTCTTGATAATTCATACTGATCTCCTTCAATCAAGTTGTTTACTCGGTGCATGAAGCAATTCATCCTAAATGATGAGTAATTCAAGTAAGCCATGGATTAACATCCAAATGATGCTTTTTATCATAGTTACTCTGATAGATGAGGCCTCTATTTAGCTCTCAGTTATCACTACTACTTGTCTAAAAATATTGTTATACTAGGTGTATTGTATGTATTTAATCAGCTTCTTGCTGCTGCTATGTATTCTAATTGAAAGGGTCTAGCATTATTTAAGTATGAAAATAGATTATTGTTTGTTATATGCAAAAAAGAATTGCAAACAAGGCAACTTTGCCGATGGGCTCTGTATTTGTTGATCCCCTCTTTTTCCCTGTTGCCGATAAGCTAATACATGGTTCTAACCAGCTGATTCTCGCTTGGCTACATTATCCATCACTCTTGATTGGACAATCAAAAGTTTTGTTTTGTTTTGTTTTGTTGATTCAAATCCGTGTTCAATCCAAAACCTCTATTGTTTGGGCTTTGGACTTGCGGTAAGAATGCAACAATTGCTGTGTAGATGCATCCCTTTGGTCTTGGGATAAGAGTGCAGCAGTTGGTGCGTTAGATGCATGCCACAGATTTGAATTATGAAGTTTGGTATTTTAGCAAAGATGACTGGTGCAACATAGAGTTTCAAACCGTGAGCATTTTTGGGGATTTTATGGTTATTAAAAAGCAAAAGCAAAATCTCTCTACTGTTTTTTTGAATATTGCTGATAATGTTCTCAACTTCTGGAGCCAAGTGAGACCATATGTTCAGTTGGAAAAATTGGTAGAAAAGTATACATATCTGGAGTTAGAGAAGTTGTTTTTGATATAGTTAGAAAAAAGAGAACAATGAAAGTGAAGAAATTAAGGTAAAATGTTAAAAGATAATATGACAAACTAAAAAAGGAACAATCACAATCAAAATTATACAATGATTGAAGTGCAAGAAATATTAAATTATACTAAAAGGGATGTAACAACAAGAAACTTCATGGAAAATTTTGGTAGCTAAGTTGATAGATTTTCGATTTCCACCTTATATGAAAGAATAAAGTGATACAGTTCTTCACTATATCCAAGGTCACATCTTTGAGAAGTTAGTGCATCATGTCTTATCATTTATCCACAATATCCTCGTATCTTCGCATTGGAAATCTCATTTTCACATATTCAAACTATCTGACCAAGAAAAATTGGAAACTATATAAAAAAAAAAAATCTAAAAATTGTAAATGTAAATCTCTGTGTCCTAAAGAAATTGTGTTTTATACTTTCAACAAGATAAAAGTTCATTTCTTTAATGAAGAAACTGTTCCTCTGGTAAAAAGATGTAGTAGTATTATAGTTCAAGTGTTGAGGGTGCTATATAAGCAAAACCTTAGGGAAATGGACAAAACAAAAAGCTCAAAAGGGAAAGAATGAGGCTTAAAGAGAGTTTAAGGATTTCTCATTGAAAGGGTGGTTGCCACTCTCTACATTTGCCGATGATTTCTCCATTAATGTAAGAATTACAACAACCCTTTTATCAATTTTGAACAGAGGGAATATATAATTATCAGCTTTGTTTGAAATGGGTTTCTATGACCTTTCAACTCTTTTTCTCTTCTTTTTTTCCCTTTATACTTCTGCCTGAGCATTCAGTGTTGCTGGTGGGGGTGGTGGAAGCTGTGGGGGTGATTATAATTGGTGTCTTTATAGAGGCGATGATGATTTTTTTCACTTTTTATTCCCTTTTGAGCTGATTAATTGAGCATTTGAGGTTATACGATCCGTATCTTGGCGGGGCATACTGTTTTTTGCAGCCATGGCGTGGTTGGACTCTCTTTTTGCTCGAGCTTAACACAGATCTGAGCCTCAATTTACTGGTCTCTTCGTCAATTTCAATTGAGGGAGTATTATTAACAGCTTCGGGGTACTATAAGCAAATGTTCATAAATAAAAAATGAGGCTAACGGGGATTTTGAGGATTTTTTTGTTGAAAGGGTGGTTGACTCTCTCTGCATTCAGCCAATGCATTCTCCATACTGTAAGAAACCTAGCAACCCTTTTACCAATTTAAAATGGAGGAAGTATTTTAATTTGTGTTTGGCCATGTTTCATTGTGAAATTTGAAAAAAAATGTAGTGTTTGTTTTCAAAATGAAAAATTGAAAATTAGAGTTGTATTTTGCTATGAATACAAATTGGAGTCGTTTTTGACTTTTTGTGAGTAATTTGGAGTGAAAAAAGAAAAATATCTTTTTCTGTTTTTCAAATCTTGCAGGTTGAATTCCAAATTTTATGGCCAAACTTGTTTTATGGAGTTCAACTCCAGAAAAAATTGAAAAAAATTTCATGGACAAACGTAACATCTCGTTTGGATTGTTGTTACATATTGTGGAGGAATCCAAGGGTAGGAGGTTCATAGGTAGTAGTGCATTGTCTTGCGATCATAATATTACTCATGTAGTTTCTTGTCTTTTCATTTTGTTACTATTGGAAGTTTCTTGTTCTTCAACTATCATATATTTTTGTAGTTACTGTTCAATTTGTTTTGTTGCTCTTTCTGGACTGCTTTGGACTGTTTTTCTTAAGCCGAGAGTCTATTGGAAACCACCTCTCTACTTCTGAAGTAGGGGTAAGATATGCATATACTCTACTCTCTCAAACCCCACCATCTGGGACTATATTGGGTATGTTGTTGTTGGATATTTTGTATTATATAGAGGTCTTAAATTGAACAGACACATTTGTTCATGAAAGAACATGACTATTATGAAAAATGATACATGACTATTATGAAAAGTCTATCTCTTAAGTTTTATAAATATAAGGACTCTCTAGAAGTAGCCCAAAAAGAACAATATGCATGTATATACAAGGACTTTGTTGTATCTTGAAGGGAATTGCTTGTATTTTTCCCAATATGTATACAGGCAATATCACTTTAAGGAAAGCCATTCTTCACGCCTCAAAGCCATCTTCTTCTTCAATTATATTTCCTATTATTTTTCTAACAGTTGCTTTTATTGCTTTGGATGGCTTGAAAGAGGCGATGATGATACTTGTAACTTTTATTCCCTTCTGAGCTGATTAAGTGAGCATTGGAGGTTATCCGACCCGTATCTTGGCGGGGCATGCTGGTTTTTGCAGCCATGGCGTGGTTGGACTCTCTTTATACTCTAGTTTAACACAGATCTGAGCCTCAATGCACTGGTCTCTTCGTCAATTTAAATTGAGGGAGTAGTATTACCAGCTTCAGGGTACTATAAGAATGAGGCTAACAGGGAGTTTGAGGATTTCCGTTGAAAGGGTGGTTGCCTCTCTCTGCATTCGGTCAATGATTTCTCCATTATTGTAAGAATCCCAACAACCCTCTTATCAATTTTAAACAGAGGAAGTATATGATTATCAACTTTTGTTTGAAATGGGTTTCTATATGCCCTTCCAACTCTTTTTTTCAACTCCTTTTTAATGCTTCCGCCGGATCATTGATTGTTGCCACTGGAGCTGGTGGAAGCAATGGTGCTGAGAATAATTGGACAGCTTGAAAGAGGCAATGATGATTTTTGCCAATGTTTATTACCTTCTGAGCTGATTAATCGGGCATTTGAGGTTATCCAACCCGTATCTTGGTGGGGCATGCTCCCAGATTTTCTGGCGGCTTTTGCAGCCATGGCGTGGTTGGAATCTCTTGTTGCCTGAGCTTAACACAAATCTGAGCCTCAATTTTTCTCTGTTCAGCTTGGCTTTTCTTGTTATATTTAGGGTATGTTCGGTATGAAGGAAAATGTTACCGAGAATTGAGATACAAAAAACAAAAAGCTCAGAAGGGAATGAATGAGGCTACAAAAAGTTGAGGATTTTTCATTGAAAGGGTGGTTGTGTCTCTCAACATTCAGCCAATGATTTCTCCATTACTGTAAGGATCCCAACAACCCTTTCATCAATTTTAAACGGAGGGAGTATATAAATAACAGCTTGTTTGGATTGTTGTTACATATTGTTTCAAAGGTTTCTATGCCCTTCAGCTCTTCTTTTCAACTCCTTTTTAATGCTTCTGCCGGAGCGTTGAATGTTGCCGGTGGAAGCTATGGTGGTGAGTATAATCGGACGGTTTGAAAAAGGCGATGATGATCTTTGTCAATTTTATTCCCTTCTAAGCTGATTAATTGAGCATTTAAGGTTATCCGACCCGTATCTTGGTGGGGCATGCTGGTTTATGCAGCCATGGCGTGGTTGACTCTCTTTTTGCTCGATCTTAACACAGATCTGAGCCTCAATTTAGCGGTCTGTTTGTTAATTTTAACTGAGGGAGTATTGTTAACAGCTTCAGGGTACTAAAACAAAAGCTTAGAAGGAAAAGAATGAGGCTAACAGTGAGTTTGAGGATTATTCATTGGAAGGGTGGTTGCCTCTCTCTGCTTTCAGCCAGTGATTTCCCCATTACTGTAACAATCCCAACAGCCTTTTTATCGATTTTAAACAGAGGAAGTATATAATTAACAGCTTTTGTTTGAAATCGGTTTCTATGCCTTTCAACTCTTTTTTTTTCTTTTTTCTAATGCTTCTGCCGGAGCATTGATTGTTGCCGGTGGAGCTGGTGGAAGCAATGGTGCTGAGTATAATCAGACGGCTTGAAAGAGGCGATGATGATTTTTGGCAATTTTTATTCCCCTCTGTGCTGATTAATTGGGCATTTGAGGTTATCTGACCCGTATCTTGGCGGGGCATGCTCCCAGATTTTCTGGTGGTTTTTGCAGCCATGGCGTGGTTGGACTCTCTTGTTGCCCAAGCTTAACACAGATCTGAGTCTCATTTTTTCTCTATTCTGCTTGGGCTCTTTTTTGCTTAATGTTAAAGGTGTGTTTGGTATGAAGGAAAATGTTTTCGAGAGTTGAGAAACAAAAAGCAAAAAGCTCAGAAGGGAAAGTGAGGCTACAGAGAGTTGAAGATTTTTCATTGAAAGGGTGGTTGCCTCTCTCAACATTCAGCCAATGATTTCTCCATTACTGTAAGGATCCCAACAACCCTTTTATCAGTTTTAAACGGAGGGAGTACATAAATAACAGCTTGTTTGGATTGTTGTTACATATTGTTTTAAGGGTTTCTATTCCCTTCAACTCTTTTTTTCAACTCCTTTTAATGCTTCCGCCGGAGCATTGAATGTTGCCGGTGGAAGCGTTGTTGGTGAGTATAATCGGACGGCTTGAAAGAGGTGATGATGATTTTTGCCAATTTTTGTTCCCTTATGAGCTGATTAATCGGGCATTTGAGATTATCAGACCCGTATCTTGGCGGGGCATGCCACCAGCTTTTCTGGTGGTTTTTGCAGCCATGGTTTGGTTCGACTCTCCTTTTGCCCAAGCTGAGCTGATTAATCGGGAATTTGAGGTTATCAGACCCGTATCTTGGCGGGGCATGCCACCAGTTTTTCTGGTGGTTTTTGCAGGTATGGCGTGGTTGGCTCTCCTTTTGCCCAAGCTTAACACAGATCTGAGTCTCAATTTTTCTCTATTCAGCTTTGGCTTTTTTTTTTTTGTTTAATATTAAGGGTGTGTTTGGTATGAAAGAAAATGTTTTCGAGAGTTGAGAAACAAATGTCAAAAATCTCAGTAGGGAAAGAATGAGGCTTCAGAGAGTTGAGGAGTTTTCATTGTAAGGGTGGTTGCCGCTCTCTGCATCAGCCAATTATTTCTCCCTTGATGTAAGAACCCCAACAATCCTTTTATAAATTTTAGGAAAAACTACCTAATTAGACACACACACACAGATATATATATATATATATATATATATATATACCATATCAATCTAACCTATACTTCCATGCTGTGCTCATACAATGCATTCTCTTTTTTCTAATGCTTCAGCCTGAGCATTGATTGTTGCCGGTGGAAGCGATGGTGCTGAGTATAATCGGATGGCTTGAAAGAGGCAATGATGATTTTTGCCTATGTTTATTCCTTTCTGAGCTCTGATTAGTCGGGCATTTGAGGTTATCCAAACTGTATCTTGGCGCGGCATGCTCCCAGATTTTCTGTTGGTTTTTTCAGCCATGGCGTTGTTGGACTCTCTTGTTTCCCGAGCTTAACACAAATCTGAGCCTCAATTTTTCTCTATTCAGCTTGTTTTTTTTGTTATATTTAGGGTGTGTTCCATATGAAGGAAAATGTTTGAGTTGAGAAACAAAAAGCAAAAAGCTCAGAAGGGAATGAATGAGGCTACAGAGACTTGAGGATTTTTCATTGATAGGGTGGTTGCCTCTCTCAACATTCAGCCAATGATTTCTCCCTTACTGTAAGAATACCAACAACCCTTTTAGCTGTACAATATCAAAGAGAAAAGTAAGGAGAACACCCCTGTACTTGCCGCAAATTATCAATTTCGTCTTCGAACTATTGACAGCCTTAAAAAACACCCCTCTACTTGACTAACTAAACTTAGATACACCCTCGATCTGCCACATCAATGACATAGCAAGCGGTCTCAAACTCTTGTAGGAGCATGAGACTCTTAATAAAAAGCCGAAATAAGTGTTGAAAACACCCCTAAACTTGACGAGAATTTAGGGGTGTATTTCACTCATGTTGCAAGATCGGGGGTGTATTTTAGTTCAATTAGTCATGTAAAGGGGTGTTTTTAAGGGTCTCAATTGTTCGGGGATGAAACTAATATTTCGCGTCGAGTTTAGGGGTGTTTTCAGTACTTCTCTCTATATTAAAAACATGAAAACCTTTAGAAATGTTGATTGACGTATATAATTGACAGCTCATTTGGATTGTTCTTACATATTGTTTAAAAGGGTTTCTATTCCCTTCAACTCTTTGTTTAATGCTTCTGCTGGAGCATGGAATGTTGCCGGTGGAGCTGGTGGAAGCTATGGTGGTGAGTATAATTGGACGGTTTGAAAGAGACTATGATGATTTTTGTCAATTTTTATTCCCTTCTGAGCTGATTAATCGAGCATTTGAGGTTATCCGACCCGTATCTTGGCGGCATGCTGGTTTTTGCAGCCATGGCGTGGTTGGACTCTCGTTTTGCTCGAGCTTAACACAGATCTGAGCCTCAATTTACCGGTCTCTTCGTTAAGTTTAACTTGGGGAGTATTATTAACAGCTTCAGGGTACTATAAGCAAAAGCTTAGAAGGAAAAGGATGAGGCTAACAGTTAGTTTGAGGATTTTTCATTTGAAGGGTGGTTGCCTCTCTCTGCTTTCAGCCAGTGATTTCCCCATTACTGTAAGAATCCGAACAACCTTCTTATCGATTTTAAACAGAGGAAGTATATAATTAACATCTTTTGTTTGAAATGGGTTTCTATGCCTTTCAACTTTATTTTTCTTTTTTCTAATGCTTCTGCCGGAGCATTGATTTTTGTTGGTGGAGCTGGTGGAAGCAATGGTGCTGAGTATCATCGGACGGCTTGAAAGAGGCGATGATGATTTTTGCCAATTTTTATTCCCTTCTGTGCTGATTAATTGGACATTTGAGGTTATCTGACCCATATCTTGGCGGGGCATGCTCCCAGATCTTCTGGTGGTTTTTGCAGCCATGGCGTGGTTGGACTCTCTTGTTGCCCAAGCTTAACACAGATCTGAGTCTCAATTTTTCTCTATTCAGCTTGGGCTCTTTTTTGTTTAATATTAAGGGTGTGTTTGGTATGAAGGAAAATGTTTTCGCGAGTTGAGAAACAAAAGTCAAAAAGCTCAGAAGGGAAAGAATGAGACTACAGAGAGTTGAGGATTTTTCATTGAAAGGGTGGTTGCTGCTCTCTGCATCAGCCAATGATTCCTCCCTTACTATAAAATCCCCAACAACCCTTTTATAAAATTTAAAAACTACCTAATTAGACATACATACATACCATATCAATCTAACCTATACTTCCATGCTGCGCTCATACAGTGCATTATCTTTTCTCTAATGCTTCTGCTAGAGAATTGAGTGCTGCTGGTGGGGGTAGTGGAAGCTGTGGGGTAGAGTATAATCGGTGACTTTAAAGAGGCAATGATGATTTTTGTCAACTTTTAATTTCTTTCTGAGCTGATTAATCGGGCATTTGAGATTATCCAACCTGTATCTTGGCGGGGCATGCTCCCAGCTTTTGCGGTTGTGGTGGTTTTTGCAGCTATGGCGTTTGTTGGACTCTCTTGTTGCCCAATCTTAACCAGATCTGAGCCTCAATTTTTCTCTATTCAGTTTGGATTTTTTTGGTTGTATTTAGGGTGTGTTCGGTATGAAGGAAAATGTTTTCGAGAGTTGAGAAACAAAAAGTAAAAACTCAGAAGGGAAAGAATGAGGATACAGAGAGTGGAGGACTTTTTATTAAAAGGGTGGTTGCCTCTCTCAGCATTCAGCCAATAATTTCTCCATTACTGTAAGAATCCTAACAACCCTTTTATCTATACTATATTAAAAGCATGAAGACCCTTAGGGCCTGTTTGGAAAGCCATCCTGGTAATTGTATTTGATGTAATTGGGTGTACATAGAGTTGAGGATTTTTCATTGAAAGTGTGGTTTCCTCTCTCTGCATTCATCCAATGATTTCTCTATCATTGTAAGAATCCCAACAACCCTTTTATCAATTTTAACAGAGGGAGTATATTATTAACAGCTTGCTTGGATTGTTGTTATATATCGTTTCAAAGGGCTTCTATGCCCTTCAACTCTTTTTTTTTTCTTTTCTTTTTTTGATGCTTCTGCCGGAGCATTTAATGTTGCTGGTGGAGCTGAAAGCGGTGCTGGTGAGTATATTTGGTGGCTTTATAGAGGCGATGATGATTTTTACCAATTTTATTCCCTTCTGAGCTGATTATTCGGGCATTTGAGGTTATCCGACCCGTATCTTGGCAGGGCATGCCACCAGATTTTCTGGTGGTTTTTGCAGCCATGGCGTTATTGGGCTCTCTTTTTGCCTGAGCTCAACACAGATCTGAGCCTCACTTTCTCTGTCAGTTTAGGGAAACAAAAGGTTAGGAAAATGAACAAAACAAAAGCTTTAAAGGGATAGAATGAGGCTACAGAGAGTTGAGGACTTCTCATTGAATGGGTGATTGCCTCTCTCTATATTCAGCCAATGATTTCTCCATTACGGTAAGAAACCCAACTATCCTTCTATCAATTTTAATGGAGGGAGTGGAGTGTATTATTAACAGCTTGCTTGGATTGTTGTTATAATGTCAAAGGGTTTCTATGCCCTTGCAACTCTTTTTTTTTTCTTTTCTTTTTTTAATGCTTCCGCCGGAGCATTAAATGTTGCTGGTGGAAGCGATGGTGGTGAGTATAATCGGCCGGTTTGAAAGAGGCGATGATGATTTATGTCAATTTTTGTTCCCTTCTGAGCTGATTAATCTTGCATTTGAGGTTATCCCACCCGTATCTTGGCGGGGCATGCTCCCAGATTTTCTGGTGATTTTTGCAGCCATGGCGTGGTTGGACTCTCTCTTTGCTTGAGCTTAAGCACAGGTCTGAGCCTCAATTTACTGAACTCCATTACTGTAAGAAACCCAATAACCCTTTTGTCAATTTTAAGTTTTAACAGACGGAGTATTCTAACATCTTCAGGGTACTATATAAACAAAAGTTCTGGGAAATGAATAAAGCAAAAGCTCAGAAGGGAAAGAATGAGGCTACATGGATTTGAGGGTTTTTGTTCCAAGGGTGGTTGCCTCTCACTGAAATTAGCCAATGATTTCTCCATTACTGTAGGAATCCCAACCACCCTTCTATCAATTTTAAATGGAGGGAGTATATAACTAACAGCTTGTTTGGATGGTTGTTACATAACGTTTCAAAGGGTTTCTACGCCCTTCAACTCTTTTTTTTCTTCTATTTTTTAGTGCTTTCACCGGAGCATTGAATGTTGCTGGTGGAGCTGGTGGAAGCGATGGTGGTGAGTATAATTGGATGGCTTGAAAGAGGCGATGATGACTTTTGCCAAATTTTATTCCCTTATGAGCTGATTAATCAGGCATTTGAGGTTATCCGACCCGTATCTTGGCGGGGCATGCCACCAGCTTTTCTGGTCGTTTTTGCAGCCATGGCGCGGTTGGACTCTCTTTTTACCTGAGCTTAACACAGATCTGAGCCTCACTTTCTCTATCAGTTTCGGGAAACACAATGTTAGGGAAATGTACAAAGCAAAAGCTCAAAAGGGAAAGAATGAGGCTACAATGTGCTTACGGGATTTTTCATTGAAAGGATGGTTGCCGCTCTCTGCATCAGCCAATGATTTCTCCATTACTATAAGAAACCCAACAATCCTTTTATCAATTTTAACAGAGGGAGTATATTATTAACAGACCTTCGGCAGGGTAAGGCTGCATACACATTACCCTCGCAAATCCCACATGTGGGATACACTGGGAATGTTGTTATTTGTTGTTGTTGTTGTTTGAGTGTATTATTAGCAGCTCGCTTGGATGGTTGTTACATATTGTTGCAGAGGATTTCTGTGCCCTTCAACTTTTTTTTACTTTTTTCAATGCTTCTGCCAGAGCATTGAATGTTGCTGGTGGGACTGGTGGAAGCGATGGTGGTGAGTCCCATTACTGTAAGAATCCCAACAGCCCTTTTATCAATCTTACTGAGGGAGTATTATTAAGGGTTTCATACCCTTTCATGCTATGCATGCTAATACCATCTATTCTCTTTTTTAAATGCTTTTGCCGTACCATTGAATTTTGGCAGTGTACGTGGCGAGTATCATCAATGGTTTGAAAAAGGCAATGATGATTTTGTCGAATTTTCATCCCCCTTTGAACTGATTAATCGGGCATTTGAGATTATCTGACCCGTATCTTGACAGGGCATGCTCCCAGATGTTCTGGTTGTTTTTGCAGCCATGCCGTTGCCGGACTCTCTTTTTGCCAGAGCTTAAACACAGATCTGAGCCCTTATGTCAGTTTGACAAATATTTTGTATTTAGGGTTTGCTTGCTTGGAGACTGGTTAGAGTTATACAGGTGGTGGTGAGCATAATTGACGGCTTGAAAGAGGCGATGAGGATTTTGTAAATCTTTTATACCTTTATGAGCTTATCAATCAGACTTTGAGATTATCCAACCCGTATCAGGGCATGCTCCCAGAGTTTCTGGTGGTTATTGCAGCCATGGCGTCGCCGAACTCTCTTTTTGCTCGAGCTTAACACATATCTGAGCCTTACTTTCTCTCTGCCATGGTGTTGCCAGGCTGCTTTGAGATGCGTTACTTGAGCCAAGAGTCTATTGGAAACAACCTCTGTATTTCTACAAAGTAGGGGTAAGGTCTGCGTACACTCTACCCTCCCCCAACCCACTTGTGGTATTACACTGGGTATGTTGTTGTACTTTCTGTCGTTTTGGAAGCTATCAATTCAGTAAAACCTAGGCCAAAACCCTGTATTTGTTTTAAGAACTTCAGCTAATATGTGTACTAATCTATCAATAGCCCAATAAACAAAGTCCTGGATTCAACTCCGGAGAAAAGTTATGGTCTAGAATGCATTAACTTAATCCTGGATCCACCTTTGAGACAAGTTATGCAGGTGGTGATGAGTATAATTGATGGCTTGAAAGAGGCGATGATGATTTTTTAAATCTGTCGTTCCCTCCTAAGCTTATACTAATCAGGCATTTGAGATTATTTGACCCAGATCTTTGGCGTTGCATGCACCACATTTTCTGTTGGTTTTTGCAGCCATGGCATCGTTGAACTCTCTTTCTGCCAGAGGTAAACACAGATCTGAACCTCAATTTATTGATTTTAGAAAATTCTGTCGTAAGACTAGTTGCGTATGTTGTTTTTATTAATGGAAGTATATGAATCCATGAATTGCAACTTTACGGGTCTCTTCTGTTAAATTCTCTCTATAACAAACTAAAGTGGCCAGCTCATGCTATTGCTAGAAAAGTATATTCATGTGTACCTTGATTAAACCTGCAACATTTATCTATATTATCTTGAAAAATAAGTCTTTGATCTCTGCAGGAATGAGTCAAAGCAGTAGAGTGTTGACTGGAGAAGAGATTATCTTTGCCAATTAAGGCAAGATTTAACTCAGAAGGTTTTGTGCTCTTTGTACTATTTAATTATGTCCGAAAAATGGCCTTTGAGCAGTTGCTTTGGCTGTGTAAGGGTACTAACATGACAAGATTTTATCTGTCTTTCAATTGAAGTGTCACGTGTTCATCCTCAAATTTGATGCCCTTTTCTGTATCTTGAGAATCCAAAAATACTGAGGCCATGAAGATTATCTTTATAAGACTGAAAATGTTGGAGTCAAGTCCAAGGCCTGGCTTGGCAAAGACAACTTGGAAGGTCTGTGAAGAAGGATGAGAAATAGTAGGTTTCTTGTAGTCCCTTCTCACGAGGCAACCAATATTTGCAGCCATGGCTGGTTTAGCTCTGCTCTTTGATTAAATAGGCGAAAGTCTGAGCCTCCTGACCTCAGTTTAACTTACGTTTGATCACTGAAACAGTATCTTTTAGAAGTTTTCTTGAATTGATCTGAAAATTTAGGTACTGATTTCATGACAAATATAGAAGACCAAAACAGGTCAGTGCACACTTAAGAGGCTACATTGAACCTACTCTCAAACACAAGGGACTATTTTTGTCATTTCCTGCATTCTAAACTTGAGAGTCTTATTTGCCTCTCTCTCTCTTCTCAACAAGAAAACTCAGAAGGGAGAAAATGAGGCCCCGGAGAGTTAGAGGAGTTTTGTTGAAAGGGCAGTTGCCTCTATCTGCATTAGCCAATGATTTCTCGATCACTGTAAACATCTCAACAGCCCTTTCTTCGCTCTTCAGGACTTTGCTCTTTTGGATTAAAGAGCAGTCTCAAAAAAGGAGGAAGCTTGAAGTGTTTCCTCATGATGTATGCTAAAACCATGCATCTTTCAGTCTCTTTCTTTCTTTCTTTCTTTGTGCCTTTACCGGATCATTTAATGCTGCCGGTGGTGGTGGTGAGTATACTTGACTTCCAAAAGGAGGTGGTGGTGTCCCGTATCTTGGCGGGGCATGTCCACAATTTTTCTGGTGGTGGTTTAGTCATTTTATCATCAGATCTCTGTTTGCTTGAGCTATAACCTAAGGTGCTCGGACTCTCCAAAAATGTTGCCGCACCAGTGTCGAATCCTCCAAAAAATGCACTACTTTAGATGGATCTGACACATCTGATGACATTTTTGAAGAGTCTGAGCAACATGGTCTATAACACAGACCTGAGCCTCAGTTTCTGGGAAATTAGAATAAAATTCACAAATGGGATACTTTAAGGCTGCTGGTAAAATTTTCAGTGGTGATATGATTGATGGCTTGAAAGAGGGAATAATATAATTTTATCAATTTTTCATTCCCTTCTGAGCTTAATCGAGCATTTGATACTATCCGACCCGCATCTTGGCAGGGCATGCCCCTAGATTTTCTGGTGGTTTTTGCAGCCATGGCGATGTTGAATCTCATTTTGCATCTGTCAAGTTGAAGTGCCCAAGTGATCACTGCCTAACTGACAATTCATGGCAAGTTTGAAGGGTTATCTATGTATTTGGCCTGTCTAAAGTAACAATATAATACAATGGGTAACAACAATCCAAACAAGCTGTTATTGAGTCGTTTGGTTTAGCGAGAAATTATGGCAGTATGATTAATGGCTTGAAAGAGGCAATGATGATTTTAGCAACCTTTCATTCCCTTATGAGCTTATTAATCGGACATTTGAGATTATCCAACTCGTATCTTGGCAGGGCATAACCCCAGATTTTCAGGTGGTTTTTGCAGCCATGGCATCGTCAGATCTCTTTTTGCCCGGATATAACATAGATCTGAGCATCAATTTCTGGTAACTCTCCTTAGTTTAAGTCTTAGGTTGCGGTGAAAGCAGAGAGCTGTGGGGAGTTTCTATGGGTGGTTTTGCCCCTCTCTGTCATTCTCCGCTGCCAATGATCTCTCAAATGAAAGTTTTTCCAATTGCAAAACCACCCTTAGTTGATTGATTTATTGAGGCTATGAAGATTGTTGTTTGTGAAAGATGAATCAGACATTTTCCTCCTGAGCTGAAAAGACTGTTTAGGCATTTGGACAATATTTGGTTGACATTGATGAAGTCTTGGCGTGGCAGCTCAGATGGGTCTGTGAGATTTGAAGAGAAAAGATCCAGTTTTGGTGTTTTCTTCTCGTTCTCACAAGGCTATCTAATGCTTGCAGCCATGGCAGTTTTAAAGCTCCTTGGATTTTATCTGAGAAAAGTGAATCTGAGCCTTCCCTGTTACCTTGATTGTTCTAGTAGAATGAGGCTTTTGTGACTCTGAGAATGCAGGGGTTTCCAAAGGTGGTTGCTCTGTCTCTCTGTTTCTCTGTTAACTTATAGCCGATGAGTTCTTTTGTGATCAATAGCCCTCGCATTGCAAAATGCTAATGATTGTGTGACGATATCATCTAAAAAATTTAGCTGATAAAGAGAGAGTACACTTTTGTTACTTATAACAAGTCAATAATATACCCAATGTAGTCCCAACAATGATGAAGATGATTGATAAATCAATCAACTGTGGCCATCCCAAATAGTTGGGATCAGCTATATTTCCAATCTAAACCCTTAAGCTAATCAATGAGTCTGTGATGATCTTATCTAGTAAGCTTGAAATCCCAGATATTTGAGCTGATTTGTATCTTGGCTTGCCAAAGTTCAGGGAAAGTTTGGGAGCTGGTTTTATTTCCTGTCTCACAAAAGCTCTGTCCTTTTGCAGCCATGGCAAATTAGCCTTTTCTCTGATAGTTTAAGACAAATCTGAGCCTCATTTTTTGGTAACTTCCTATGCCTTCCTACAATATTATAGCCTCGCCTCTTCTTCGTCTTCATCATGCTTGCATTTTGCCAACATTTTCATTCTCCCCTCTTCAATACAAGAACAACATATTAATCATAAGCAAGTTACCGTCAGATCAACATTTTAATCTTATGCAAGTTACCGTCATATATATGAATGTTCACTATCCATTCCGCTCCATTTGGACTCGGCTCGTTTCAATATTCTATAGTTTGAGGTTCTCTAATGCTTGGTGAAAAGCCTTTAGTTTAAGTTTGAGATTTGGTGAAGGTAGTGAGCTATGGGGGGAGCTTCCTTGGTGGTTTTGAACCCTCTGTCATTCTTCACAGTTAATAATAACTCAAATGAATTTTTCATTTATTATTAGAAGTCACCCTTTTGGGTGAAATTACACATCACCTCCCTATTTTGCTCCTCTTGTCACTCCCTCCATTACGTTTATGGTTATCAGGCTGTGATGATTGCCTTCTGTGGAAGATGAATCAGACATTTTTCAGCTGAGCTGAAGAAAACTGTGTCTTAGCGTGGAAGCTTCTAGGAAGAGGAACTGTAAGTGTTCAAGAATAATATGCACATAACCTCTGTTTACGTTTTATTTGTAATTGAGCATGTGTGCGCCTTTTTTCTGAAAACATGGTCTTGATGTGTGTATGTATCTTTGGTTGGGGGGAGGGGAGGAATGTGTTTGCATACTCAAGTGTATATGAAGTGAGGGAAGCCTGTCACCAATGGGGCATTATGGTAGTCAAGGCGGAGCCAGGAATTTATCCAAGGGGATCTTAAAAACATTATTAGAATTTCACACTCAATTTTTGGACCTTTTTGAGAGGATTCCGTTGAACCCTCTTTGCTCTACATAGCTCCGCCTCTGGTGGCAGTCAAAGTAGAGTCCATGACCACTCTGTCAACTGCAAAACGAGAACTGTAGGATACTCCTGTGGTGTCTAGAAGTTGCCATTTACAAAAGCTATATGCCGAAAGAAATTCAGTTCCTGCTGTGTGATCCCCACTAGACAGATACTGGTAGGTTCTAAATAGTTAGCTAATTGACAGGTCATTGTGGTTGGGCACATGGATTGCAGACGACTAACTTTGGAAGCGGAACATAAACCTATTTCTGCTATTCTGGGTTTTTATTGAGCGTAGCAAAGTCGAGGTTAATGATAATTGATAAAAAGTCCTTGTGTTATGAGCCTTTGATGGATCTTGGACCTCCCACACCAGACATCTTGATCATGGGAAGTTTTTCAATAAATCTTACATATGACAGTTTCTATTTGCTTACATAACTTCTGTAATTTTTTGCATTTTCTTGATGGAAAAAAATCTATCGGAAATAGGCTCTCTAACCTCATTAAGGTAAAGGTAGATATACTCAACTTTCTAATATTGTGCCTTTTTTACCTCATTCTTTCTGAACAATGTTTGATCCTTACAAGATTGATCATACCTTATCTTAAAATATTCTTTCCATTATTTGGCAATTCTATTCTTAATGTCCAAGGAAGGAGGGGATAAAAGATTCAACATCTACTCTACATACACATAAAAAAAAATCATGTATAAATAATGTAATTTTTTGTTTAAGGGACAGACACTTCTTGCCAATAGATTTAATATGTCAAACAGAAAGGAAATATTTTCTGGAGTTTCATTCATGATGAGAATGTTGTTTTTAAACTGAGGGTTGTTATTCTAAAAAAAATGAAACATTTGAAGTGTACCATATAAGTTAATTTACAAGTACCTGTAAAAATTTACTAAAAATGATAATTATTATCTTAAAACGTCTTAAGTTAATACATTCATCATCATTTATAATTATTCTAGAATCTGTACATAGAAAATAATTTTTTTAAAAAACTTAAATAGACCCTTGTGTTATTGAACACAATTCTAGAACCTACCATTTCATAATCTGCCAAAAAGGTCAATTATTACACTTGTAAGGTGCTCAAATGTCCACGTCTATATCCACAATATCTCCTCATCCCAATAAACCTTATCAAAATAACAATCTCAGGAAAATAAAAGATTATAATCCTGCTATTTAATTTGTTTAGCTGATTTTAATTTGAAATAAAATTTAACCAAGTAAAAAAGAAGTTTTCAATATTGTGAGTTTAAACGATATGTGAGTATATCAAAATATCATTTATTTTCATAATTTTAAAAATATCAGGTAGAAATTTTGTTTGTTTTTAAGTAAATTATTGTTTATTAGGTGTAAGGGAAGAAAACTGGGAAAAAAATATTATAAAATAGAGAATCAAATTCTCACAAATAAAGTAGAAGTTCAGATCATCAATTTATTGAGTGATTAAGATTTTTTGCGTGTAAAGTCAAAATTAAAGAGTTGACATAAAAAAAAAAGGAGATATTTTTATTTTTATTTGTAAACCGCTTAAAAGAAAAATTATGACAAATAAATTAACACGAGAAAAATGTGATATTTTTATTTTTAAACAAATTAAAAATATGACAAACAAATTAAATCGGAGACAAAAATCCCCGCTAAAATTCTTGGAAAAAAAGATAACTAGTACTTTCTTGAAATTTAACGTTCCACCTTATCTTACCTTTATATATATCTCACATCACACTAAACCTTATCAAGAAAACCAATCCAAAAGATACCAAAAAAAACCCTCACTTGTTTGAAACTTTGGAAAAAAATGACCACAAAAGAGATGGAAGTAGTAAAGAATTTGGATGTTGAAAAATACATGGGAAGGTGGTATGAAATTGCCTCATTTCCATCAAGAAATCAACCCAAAGATGGTGTAAACACAAGAGCCACTTACACTTTAAACCAAGATGGAACAGTACATGTGTTAAATGAAACATGGAGTGGTGGAAAAAGAGGTTCAATTGAAGGGACAGCTTATAAAGTTGATCCAAAAAGTGATGAAGCAAAACTTAAAGTGAAATTTTATATCCCACCTTTCTTGCCAATTATTCCAATTGTTGGTGATTATTGGGTTTTATATATTGATGATGATTATCAATATGCTTTGATTGGTCAGCCTAGTAAGAAGTATCTTTGGGTAAGTTCACTAAATCTTTTTTTTTTTTTTTTTGTTGTTGATAATTTGAAAAAATGGCATATGGTTGGATATCAATATTTGGTAGGAAGTTAGTTACATAATGGTTATCATAAACTTAAGTGGAGTTTAGATACAATAACAACTTAGTCTTATAAGTAAGTTATTCAGTATAGTCTTATAAGTGGAGAGTCTAGATACAATAACAACTACTTATTCAGTATAGTCTTATAAGTGGCGTAGCAGTGTAATTTCATGTTTTTTAAGGAGAGATTTATCTGTAGATATCATTCGCTGGATTATATTATATGGTTTTAACAAAATGTTATTTGGTTTATAGATATTATGTAGGCAACCACATCTTGATGAAGAAATATACAAACAACTTGTTGAGAAGGCAAAAGAAGTAGGATATGATGTGAGCAAACTTCACAAGACACCTCAAGCTGATCCTCCACCAGATGGTGAAGATGCACCCAAGGACACAAAAGGAATTTGGTGGATCAAATCAATCTTTGGAAAATAATCATCTTGAATATAGTTTTTTAAAACCAAAAATAAATAAGTTTACAATATAAATAATGGAAAGTTGTCTTGTAAAAATGAGTTTTTTTGTTGTTTTGAATTTTCAAATGTTTTTAAGGTTGTAATTGTCTTGGTAGTATAGTATGTGTTGTTGTAACTTGTAAGAGAGTTTGCTGTTAATTTTGTATATGAATATTTATTTCTTTCAAATGAAATTTCTTGCATTTGTATATAGTACTTATGTGGTTTCTTCTTAGAGACGTTTTGGAGTTTTATAATGAACTATCAGTGCAATTTTTCATTATTAATTATTTAATACATCTTAACTATTGATTCTTTTTCTTTTTAATTTGAAGGATGATGATATCATAGTTCATAATTGAAACACACCCCAGATATTTAAGTTCATACAGAAAATTTGTAATTGAAAATTTAAGATATTTTTAGTGTATTTTTAACTATTAACTTTCTTTTTTTATGTAAACTTTGGATTCGTTTGAACATAAACTCTTCTCTCGAACACACTAATTTGGCATGAAGTTTCTATGGATAGAGACATCATTGGATTTGGTGTAAACTTGGTGATTAAGGATACCATGTTAGCCTCAAATTTCCTCATTGTTGTCCCTACAATTGTTTGATATAATCTGACTTCATATTTTTTTAGAAAAATATTAAATTCTTATTTGAACATATGATGAGTTTTGAAATTTTAAGACTAATAAAATTGATCTTTTATATTATATGTTTTCTATAATAAGACAACACCGTTGTAGAGAGGTTTGATGGTACTTTCTACTTAGTACTATAACATACTATAGGTCCAAGGTCTGAAAAAATGGATTCACTCCTAATGGCTAATGTCATTAGCTAGCTTTTGAAAATAAGTTATACTTATCATGATCAAAGTTAGATCCATCTCAATTCTTGATTTACCCGATGACTCTATCCTCCAGTACAAAGGCCTGTCATGCGCGGGGAGTGCAGGGGTATCGAATTCGTCTCACATGGGGATTTAGGGTTATTCAGTGTAGATATATCAGAGATTGTGCCAAATAACAGGAAACCAAGACATCAGAAACAGGAAACATGTTATATAGTAACTATATTTAGGTGAACATCATCATATCACAACTTTCAAACAACATTATCAATCTGAGACTGGACTCTTTCTCTTCATCTGAGATCATATTACAATAGAGAACAAAAAGAATTCAAGCTTACAGAATATCATAGATGATATAAACAAACAATTCTCCGATACTTCATATGCAACATAGACACAAGTTTGTCCGTGGTTGAATCGCCCCCTTTCATCTTCAGAAAACAGTCTATAAAATTGTACAGCATGAATTGGTTTTCTTCGCCTGCTTGTAGAACATCTGTTTGCAAATCAAACAATTTATGTCAGCAAATAAGCCGAAACTAATAGAGGCTTACAGATAATGTATAAGAGTCTGCAGCTTCTACAATAGCAGAGAGAAATAGTAATAAAAGGCTAACAGCAGAAACAAGCACATTGTGTTTCTAATTAGGGTGATCCATGGCCATATCACAAAGGGGTTCACCGAAATACAGTTCATGTATAATAAGACAGCTTATTTCAGATGTTTACTTTCCCAGTCCATGAGAACGTCAACAAATCGCATCACCAAGAAGCTTCATTCGTTCCTCTCCCCCCACAAGTAGAAAATTTAGCATGAAGTGTCTTTTAATTCAACTAAAGAACTTCCAATGGTCATATACTGCAGAATGATATTCGACTGTGTTCTTTGACACGAGTTCACTTAGCAGGAAGATGTGTATCTAGTGTGATAATACTACAGAACTTGTTGCTCAGTTCCGTATGTCCATATTATTCAACTTACGGTTCCATGGCATGCACCTATCATGCCATGTCCACCATGCTTGTAGAGAAAATGTGACTTGTCAATGACTTTCCACAAATAAATTGCAAATAACCTCCTCGCCCAACTCGATATTGAGCGTAAAAACTACTTGGATCTTTTTAGTTAGTGAGCCATAGCAATAACATTGTCAAAAGATCCGAGTATTATCCACACAACAGTAGACATAATCTGAATTGTCAAAATAAATTGATAAAAATAGTAGAGGTGAGTTGCGATTGATTATGCTCAAAGAAATATGAAGAGCAATCATCTGACTAGAGAGGTTGCTCAAGTGGAAAGCAGAACATGCAATCATGTGAAAACTAAGCCTCACTCCACCTACAACCTTAAGGTTGAGGGTTCCAGTCACCAATGGGATCAAAGTGGGGAAGGGTCACTGTTGACTGTATTAAGAGAGGTTGGCGAATTGCATAAAGGGGAGAAAATGAGAAGATTTTTAGTGAAACATAAACCTTGCACTTTTTAAAAACAACGTGAAACATATTGTTAGAATATTACTATCTTAGGAAGAACTTAACCGTTTAGATCAGCCCAAACTTCCAATTGTTGGAATTCCCCATTCTGGTGAAAAAAACAAAAATTTTATGTTGTAGTTTGACCATTTCTTAAAATTGAAACTCGTTAAACAACCCCAATGATCCACATGCTAGTCATGGCGAATCTATAATATCTGAGTACAAAGTTCATGGGGCGTCAGCCTAATACATAACTAAGACTAAAGTTAAAACTCTAGTCTCCACAAACAAAGTGGACGACTCATCTCAGAAAAGTACAGACTTGAGACTGCATATTTTTATTATGTTATTAAATCAGATTAATTAGAGTAAATATATTCCACCTAAGAGGAAAGATGAAAAACTGTTCATTGTTAAACAGCGTTTATTTTCTTTTCAAGATTATAATCCTCTTAACAAATATAGATTTCTTTTCAAGATTATAATCCTCTTAACAGATGCATTACCTGTGAAGCAGCACTGAGATCTGAACTCTTCTCAACCAAACTGTCTAGCTTCTCACCACGTTCTAAGACACTGTCAATTGTCTTATGCTGTGTCAAAAGGTAAGAGAGACCAATATCAGCACAGCTAGCAGCAACCAAAACAAGAGGACCAGAACTCCTTCATGCATTAATATGCATAAATATTTGACAAGTACAGTACACATTTAGAAAGAAAATACAAATAAACAGAACAACTAGCGTCTCAAAAGAGAAGTTACTTCTAAAAACACATTTAACTAACGCACTGAGTTGATTGCGCAATGTAAGAATCATATTTGCTTTCCTGATTTTCTACCCAACAGCATGTTTTTAACGAGCATTTGATGTTAAAGCTTTAGGATGTCCTTATAAGAATAGTTTGCTTAAAATGCACCAGGAAGGTCAAACCAGGTACTACTCAAAGAAATAACCATGGCCTACAAGAGGGAGTGAGGGACAAAGTGTAAATAACTTGGAAAGCTTATCAATGAAAAGTATAAAACCATTAAACTACTTGGAATAACATAACAAATATATTAGGAACTCAAAAATAAACTTAACTAGACATCAAATAATGAAGGTAGATACACATCCACCAAAAAGTGGCAACACACTTGTCAAATTCTAAGCTGTAATAATTACAGTATCTTTATCATCCTTATATTCTTCTGGAACTCCTTCATTATATCTTTTTCCTTTTCCTAGAGATAGAACTCCCCCCTCTACCAATCACTCGACATCAACAAACAGTATATTTGGTTCCCAAGTGGGATGGGAATGGTAAAGATGAAAGAAATCACTAATTTACTTCCCCAATGCGGGGAAATTCATTATTTACCTCTAATGTTTGGTAAGGTTGGAATACAAGTACAAAAAATATATTTTTCTTCTTCATGTCCAAGTTGGGAGGGGCTAAGAAGTAGACAGAGAAGCAACCTCCGTTTTTATTTCTCAAATCTATCATTATTTCTCGGTAATAAAAAAAGGTAGCAAACAATAGAAATAACAAAGCTCAGCTCGGTTCCACTTTTTTTCTTTCAAATCTAACCAAACACAGTGTATAGGCAAAGAAATTGGAGAAAAACTGCATCGGCTTCATTCTCTAATAGGCTATCGTGTACCAGATGACCTCGAATCAGAAATAACCAAAAAGGAAATTCAAGAGTTAAATATCACATCTATTTCGTACTACAAATAGCGTAAACAACCATTGAGTCACAGACCAGAGATGAGTACAATAATTAATGGCTCCACAAATATTCGAACACGATAACCATTTTAGTGTGCAATATACAATATGGAAATAGTCTAGTGCTCCAAAAGCAGGTTATATGATAAATTAGAGAGGCATATAGTCTTTCACCATGCCAAAATGTTGTGAGATAGAGCATGAGAATGAAGCATACAAAACTAAACTCCTGCGTCTGTTAAGAAAATGGACCTTGCACCTAACTTAATCCCAAAAGTTAGCTTATGAGATGAGGATTGCCCAAAAATCACATAAAGAGACTACAACCCATTCTCTCAACCAATGTGGATACAGAACACCCCAATTGGACATATGAAGCATGAAAAACATAACATGAGGGCCAATACAACAACAAAAATGGTCGGACTCTGATACCATGTTAAGCAAAATGGATCTTTAGAAAACAGACCTTGGGCCTAACTCCATCTCAAAGAGTTAGCTTATGTGTGGGATGGATCAAACCCCCCACCCCACACCACACAGACATATATATATATATAACCTATTCCCTCAAACCAATGTGGTAGACACCAGCATACAAATGATTTCATCTTGTTAAAAGCAATACAAAATTAATTAGTAACTTCCTTGGTAATTCAATGCACGAGCAGAAGCTCTACAGGAAAATGGCTGGCAGTGGCTAGGGTTACATGTCCATATATAACCATCAGGGGATAAAGATCATTAACCAAAGAAATGGAGAATCTGTATTCTGTCCAGGTCTTCTGGAACTCAGTCCTCAATGATCAACCAATCATTATCCAAATGCAAACTGCTTACTATCATCTTCAAATAAAGAGCTTAAAAAGATAACATTAAGCAGGCAATCATGAGAATAACACAATACTTACGAGAATAATTTTTGTTTCATCCAACTCTCGTTGAATTTTGAACAGCTTATCGGCCTCAGCAGGATCCTGTAGGGGTCAACATGGCAGTACTTTAGCTCAAACATCAATTGTTTTAAAATGAAGGTGGGAAGAATTTGATTGAAAAGGAAATTGCATCATCACCCAGCAAACAAAAACAAAAGGGAAACCTGAAATTTGGCTAGAGCTTCATTCAGATAAGGCCATGGTTGAGCATTGTCGCTTTGAACCGTTTTCCATGACTCACCAAAATTCTTCAGATACTCATCCAGAACCTGGAAAAATCAGATGCAGATCCATAGTTTGATTTCTCCATATATAGAGTTTCTCCTCTCAAAGCTGAATATCTAAAATAAAGAGCCTATACCTGGTTGAGCAGTGAAAATGCACTTCGAACTGGATAGTGATCATCCATGAAGCCCAAAACACATAAACCATTTCGATTGTATGAATGCACCTTGTATTCTAAGGTAAAAAAAAACATATGTCAAACCTGGTGTATGTGTGACCAAAAAACAATCGAGGAGTATACCATTGGGTCAGTATATAGATCAAATGTGACTTCAAAATCACTACTTTGTGCTAGAGGCGGTGATTGAGAACCAATCCACCAAATTTTTATATCCTACACTAGTTGATAAATATCAAGAACACCGATTAACATAACACGTGTAAGCATGTGAAGACTTCAAGAAATCTAACTGAAAAAGATCAATTAGTTCACACAACAATTTTCCCAACTAAGCTAGTCAGCACTTCATCCTTCTACTTTTGTACAAGGACAACATACCCCGTATAGTTCAAAAAAGTGGCTTCTGGGTAGCGTAGCATGTACCCAGAGGTTATTGATAAACTTTTGTGCAAAACCATCCCCAAAACAAACAAAAAAAAGAGAAATGAAAACAGAAAATCACAAAATTCAAGTCTCAAAGCATCAGCAGCACCTATAGGACCAACAGCTGCAACTTTGCAACTTCTTTTTTATAACCCCGGTGTCTATGCTGGCTTGCGCACACCTTGACCTCCCACCGGCCACAGGTACCAGCTAACTATATACAATTGTCCACAAAGCTAAAACAGATGGGAAGAAATCCTACTGTTTTTGTCTAACTTTGCAACATTACTCATCCATCTAGACAATTTACCAAAAAAAACAGCAAATTGAGCTGCAACCTACATAATATCACAAATCCAAACACCCAATTATGAACAAAAAATCATCAATCAATACCGCATCTGCAATTCCACCAAAACCAAACAACATATTCGACTCCCCATACCAAGATAACACAACCCCACAAAAAAATTTCCAACAAATCAACCAAAAATTCCAAAAGGGTGTTCGAAAAATCAAACCTTCATGCTGAACAGATTGTCGTTGTCCAGGTGGGTTTCTTTTAGCAACAGTCCGACCCACAAAAACGATGAATTCCTTAACGCTAGATCTCTGAAAATACCCAAAATGGTTAACATCAGAAGCGTTTGCTAAGATCACAGGATCCGAACCTTCTGGATTGCATTTCAACACCATCAAAGCTGTGATCTTCATCTCTGTTTTTCTCTCTAAACCTCTGAAATTTCTTGAATTTTTTTTCAAAAAAAATGAAAAAATTATCCAAAAACACCAAAATAAATTTCAGAGAATTTTTCTTCTTTCTTCTATGGCCGCCCTTCAAAGGAATGGAATTGATCCTTCTTGAGATTACGCGATGTGTTGATTTTTATCACTATTTATTTTATTTTATTGCTATTAATTATTTTAATGGAGAAGGAATAAGAATAAGGAAAAAGGAAAAAAAGGGAATGGGGTTAGAATATTGGTCAATTGAAATTATGCAGAAAAAAAAAAGGAGAGGGTTAAAATATGCTCATTTTACTATTTAAAAAAATCGATTATATTTGCTTATGCTATTTGAATTATATCATGTCTTAATCGAATAATTTAATATATGTCATGATTCGGATTTTGAAGAAGCATTTGTTAGCATCTATTATATATATTGATAAGTTAACTATTTAAAATATGTCGTTTTTCTTTAGATATACTTTCGAAGTTTTCAAGTTTTTATTCCAAATTTTCAAGTTTTTAATATTACAACTTTGCCTAATATTTGGGATTTTGAATTGAACTATTTCATTTAGTTTCTACTAGGAGACTTCCAATTTAGATTAGACCTACACGCTTACCGCTCTTTAAAAAATCTCTGGCTTTATCACAAGTCCATATTCAAGAAGGGCAAACATGGGTTATTCATGCATAGTTTTCTTGTGCTCTTCATTAGTAATAATAGTCTTGGCCAACGAAATTGAAAACGATGTAAGACATGCTTATACATCCGAAAAATCTGTTGGACCATAATTTGCACAAACAATTTATTTTCTTGAATATGTCTTACTTGGATATGCATTACTTGAGTCAAGGATCTATCGCAAACACTATCTCTACCTTCACAAGGTACAAGTAAGGTTGCGTACACACCATCCTTCCCAGACCCCACTTGTGGATTTCACTGGGTATGATGTTTTTGTGGTGGTAGTTTAGTTTCTCATCCGAGCAAGAACCATGGTAATTAAGTCACTTCTATTTAGGAAACAAAATAAATCACTTATGCTTAATTGATTTCTAAGAGTCATAGTGTAAGGATTGATCATTTACGGTAGAATCTAAAGATAAGCCACGTAAGAGCAGTACAATCATAAAATCACCCGTTTAGAAGAGGATAGTTTTCATTACTTTGTAATTACATATTCGGCCTTATTCAAATTTCTTTTTTTTAATAGTGGTTAAAATGATTAGATTCAAATTCCGGGGTGGTCATTCATAATGGCTAGCAGATCTCTAGGACTCTTGTCATTTGCAGGACTCTTTTAATTTAGTTTTTTCATATTAGTTTTGTACTTATCAACTTTCTTATCTTTAGGATTGTAGTTATGCAGGTTTTTCTATTACCTAGATTTTGTTGCTATTTGATTTTCAGTCTTGCATGAAAAACACTGGCTATATAAGGGCCAATACAGTAATCAATAAACATCAGTTCATCTGCTACCAGTTCTTTTCTTCTCTTTATGGTAATCAGAGCTCTATTGCTTTAATAAGCTCGATCTTTTTTTTCTCCCAGCTCACCCACCTCGAGCCTAAATTGTCCCCAATACGAGTGTAGTCAATGCCAACAACATCTCCAGTACAAAAAAAATTGCCCAGTTCAATCCGGTTATTCAACTCCCCATCAAACTTGCTAGTAGCCATAATTTTTCGTTGTGGAAGGCTCAGGTGATGGATTGATCCCAACCCCCTCTTGGCATCTATCCATCCATGCTGAAGTTTAAAAACTATCTCTGAAAACAACCTAGCAGTAACTATTTACATCAAGTTCGGTCTCTTTGTGATGAACTTTCCACTGCTGGCTCCTCATCTACAATGAAGAATTGATTGTCAAGATTCTCACTAGCATTGGCTCTGAATTTTGAGAAATTTCATTCGCAACCTGCGCTTGAGATTTAGCAATCCCCTATGAAGAACTATATGAAAAGCTCCTTGACCATGTCCTTCAGCATAATGAAGCCAAAAAGACACATTTTATTACATCCTTATAAAAAAAAAGGCACCTTTTATTACATTGCTCAAGGGACTACTTCCAATTCTCCACGTCAGGGTTCCACCAATACCCAAAACACTAATCGATGATCAAATGCGCAGCATCAACAAAATTGTAATTTGTCTTGGCGTAACATTCAGCAACCTCTGCGCAA
>JAJONR010006532.1:0-41633 GCA_029582245.1 Solanum etuberosum
TTATCCATATTTGAATGAATTTCTAGACTGTGCAAAATATCAAAATGAATATTAACAAATGTAACGAATAGAATGAATATTAAAAAATATAATAAACGTAACTAACGACATGTGAAAAATGCAATTTAGCAGAAATAACGATTTAATCAAAATGAACAAATATTTGAACGTAGTCAACCGGCTGTGACAAAAAATATGTAATTAAAATTAATTGATAAAAAATCCTGAAATTTTGACAAATAATGATAAATATCGATAAACTTATTTAAAATTATAAAAAAATGTATTTTGAACTATTAAATAAAGAAAACTTAAAAGTTACGAATTTTGAAAATGTTAGGCCAAAATTGGGTGTCAACAGACCTCAGCTAGGTGACTGGAATCAAGGGTGAGCCAGTTCTTTCAGGCTGCCATGGATCTATCTTGTTTAAGTCCACTCTTTTCGGACTCAGACTATTTGTTTAAAGTGTTTGTTTAGTTTCGGGGCTGTTTTATGAAAAAAAAAAAAGAATGACTTGTTTTCGAAAAATTAATTTAACTTATGTTTTGAAGAAAAATCGATTTTTAAAAGAGAGTCGCCACTTAATTTTTGAAAGAAATTAAGAAAACTTAAGATTTTCAAAAGAATTTAAAACAGAAAAAGCTCATTTGAAATCCAAAGAGGGTTCGGGGCTCAATTTACATTTTGAGAAGAGTTTAAGCATTTGAAATGTCTGCTAACGTGCGGTGGACCAAGACTTGACTAAAATGACTTTTGACCGATTTTTTTATTTTTATTTTTTTAAATAAAATTAAAAGTTAGTAAATGAAATCCATTTTTAATTGCTTAAAGGAAATAAAATAAGAAGAAATTCATTCTTAATATAAATTTTATTTTCTTCAAGAATAACTCTTATATGGAAAAAAAAAACTAATAAGTAAAAATAATAAATAAAATATAAATATGTCAGATAAACATAAAGGAAGAAATGGCTATCATTCAGAAATTTAATTAAACAAAACCAAGATCAAATGAAATTAGTTAAACAAGAAATAATCAAACACAATAAAAAGGGAAAGTGGAATAAACTTGGGCCTTTTCCCAAATTTTAAATTGTTGAGCTGGCAGGCCCAACTTCCTTACTCCTGTCATAATATAAATCCATGGTTTTCAACCCATTTTTTAATCTTATTGGGCCTGCTGGAATCAAACAACCAAGTGAAATTGGGGCAAGGCAAGCTGCGTATATATGACTGTATATCGAACGAATACAACCTTCTTTTGAGCTACTACGACCTGTATTTTCAGTTTCAGACACCATATTTATTCCTCAACCTATGGCTACCGCGTTTTAACCTGTATTTTCGTATTTTTGACATTTCAGATCTGTATGCCAGTGTATACATCGTGTATACAACTCATTTTCCGGACTTTATAGACTTATATTTCCACATTCCACCTGCATTTTTGCCTCCAAAGACCTGTTCACCAGCCTCTCTATGATCCAAATAAAAGAGAAATTGACTCGATGAGAAAGAATTGAGCATATGGCTCAATTTAGAATGCAAAAGAGAGGACAAAGAATCCACCATGAACTCAAAAGGAGTTTCCACATGCAAACGAAGCAAAGGAAAGGAGTTAATATATAAACCAACTTGAGATAAAAATAGAGAGAGTAACACGATTTATTAGAAAATGTGAACGAACTCAAGAGAGTAGTAACGGTTCTCCCACCGAAGGGTTAGTGTGGGTGCCAATCACGACCGTCTGGGTCGTGACACAAAATCACTAACATAATTATTTAAAATGTCAATATGTCAAAATTTTAGCAAATAAAGTGAATCCTAATATAATTCATTTACCTTCCTTTTATTGCTCAACTTGGGCCCACGTTTGGCTTAATTTGACTCTATTACCGGTGGAAAAAAAAAAGACTCCATTATCCACTTTTCTCTCTCTCAAGTTTTTCACCCACATTCTTTTCTTTTTCTCTCACGATTTTTACCATTTTCCATCTCCTGACTCATCAAACTCCTCATCGTCATCAACTGTGTAATCCTCATCTGACTGATCTGAAGCTCTATATGTGGATCCAACCTTTCTCTTATCATTAGTCTTGCCTCCCCTTGTCATCCTTCCTCACAGCCAGAGGAGCGCAAAACGACAACTTGAATTAAACAGAAGTTGTATCTAATCCATAATTGTATTCATAGTCGATTTGCATAATCATAATGCGTATCTTAATTGTTCCCCTTCGACATAAGATTTGTATTTTATTGAGAAAATTGTATTTATTTTTTATGGTTATAGTCACCCCAATAGGTTTTCAATATGAACTTTGTATTTTATAAAATCAGTTATATCCTTTCATAGTTTAAAGTCTTTGTGTTATTAACTCCATTATGTATCTTGTGTTATTGATGAAGAATATTGTATTCTTTTAGCTCCTTTATGTATCCAAAATTAGTTCTATACCTCCTCTGAATTATATTAGCTCCATTATATTTCCTGTTTAATATATGTATTCATTTAAATGTTCTTTGTTGTTTTTAGTTCAATTAGTATCCCAAATGAATTGTATTTATTTAATCATTTTTTGTAGTCATGGATTCTTGTCACATTATATTTTTCTGTTTTTCCAGAATTCTCTATTCTTTTTCACATTATATATAATTGTATCCGAAACAAAATTGATTATTGTATTCCAAACAACCAACTACAAAATACTATTATGAACATGTATTCATACCAACTCCAAGAATGGTTACAATATTTTGAAGAATAAAAAACTAAAAACAAACGGCCAAACAGATCTACAATTCTTCAATCACACTAAGCATCACAAAAATATCTTTTTACAAACATACCGTATTCATACTTTTTTTTTTGTATTTAAACAAGCAAACATACAAAATTTCAAATCCATATAAAGATTACACTTGCTTTCATTCAAAAAAAATTATATCTTGGAAATAAAAATGTATTTCTGTCAAAACTTTCAATAGCCATTTTCGAATCACTTCCAAACTAATTAAAGATTCAATAGTTAACGAATATCTAATCATTTTTGTATTTCACCGACTATCTCGAAGTTCAATGAAATCAGTCGAATTCACTTCGAAATCCTAATCGATTATTTTTGAGTTTTGTTCCCTAACAAGAGTTTTATCATCTGTGAATGAGACTACATCTAAAGTTAGAATGATTCAATTTATGGTACAACGACAGCCATAAAAACTAAAACATGTCTGACTAAAGCATTAGTATCAAAATTTGGTGTCAACCCCTGTATACATATGTAATAGGCAAAAGGAGGACACATAAGTGCCAAGAAAACGGGGATCAAAGAAAGATGATTAACAACAAAGCACAAAGAAAGCAATTCACTTCGACTTGGATACAATATATCTAGAACAAATTACACCTTATTTTGACCCCACATATACCGAGATACATGTATCTGGATGAACCAAAATCTTATATGATTCATAACATTGCAAATTAACGTGTATCTAAGTAATTAACTTCTAAATTAGTGGGATTTCTATAAGTTTCCCAAGTTTTTACAGGCCTATGGGCTTTTTTAGTTCCATTGGATTCAGGTATGCCTCTTCGTCAAGCTCACGAGTCACGGACCCATTTAGACTGGCCCATAACTATTAACCCAAAACAAAATCTAAATTTCCCTCATTGAGGCAGTGTAAAACGAAAAATTAATACGCTAAATTTAATCTGAATAACTTCAACTGACCACCTTATATGTGATTCTTTCCTCTAACTTATAAGAGTTTAATTTATATACTACTATAACATTAGTGTAAGGAAACTTTATACTATCAAATCACATTTATCTGTTATAGCTGAAAAATGAAAATTTCTTTCATTTTTCAAGATCAATTACAAATCTCAATATTTGGAAATAAAATTCAAATGGTAGTTTGTTCGACTAATTAATAAGTAAACATTTTCTTCCATAGTATTATATTTTCATTGTATGACAATATCACACGACGAATATATTCTTCAGACTTCACTTTTATATGGTAGTGACCCTTCGGGTTTTATCAAGTTTCATTTCCTTCAAAATAGCGTAAATCTCATCCAACTTCTCTCCTTCTTCTTTGAGTGCAACAAGTATCTTTTTCCTATCCCTGCATGATTGCATTAAGCCATGTACCTCAAAGAACTTCATTGTCGATTTTTCTAAATCAGCTAATTTCTTCGAATAGTACCACCTTTTACACACATTGTAACGTTTGATTTTTGCGCTTTTACGAACAAGCTTCTCACCTTCCTCTAACCTCTTCTTGAATATTTCAATCTCCGATTCTCTTCCTTTCAATGCTTTGTTCAGTCTCTCTATATCCTCAAGCACTGGTTTTATTGAAAGCAAAGTCGAATTTAATCGTCGAAAATTGGAATCGAAACAGATGGATGTTTTTCGGACTTGTGTGATTGATTCGAATAACATTCTGAATGCTTGTCCAATTGCTGCACCTCCGATCAAATTCCCTGCCATAACGTGTTATATATATATATATACACACACACACACTGAAAATTAGCTATAATTTAATTAATTGGAAGACGCTTTCTTGTTTGTTTGATTTGATTCAGGTAAAAACGTGTTGAGTCGTCGAGGTGATGATGTATCAATGGTGATGTTGTTTCTTGGGTTGTTCGGAGGTTTGATTTGTTGGAAAACACCTGAGTTTCTGAGAAACACAAAGGAAATCAGTTGGAAAATTCTTGTTTGTTGGATTAGTTGACTTTCTTTTCTTATTTACGAGTTTGCCATTTTATTACTTTAAAAAAATATTCTACTTTTAAGTTCATCTATATCATTTTCGTTTGAGAAAAGGCTTATTCATGTCATTATTTGTTAATTGAAAAAAAGTTTCAATTTTGCAGAATCATTTTTTACACATGGTTATTTTTTATTCTGCCACGTCATTAATTAAATCATTTTTTAAAAAAAGAAAAAGGCTCAAATATATCATTAAATTTTGAGAAAAGATGCCATCATTTTAAAGTTTGACTCATCTATGCCATTTCAGTTAACAAATAATGGCATAAATGAGATTTTTCTCAAACGGAAATGACATAGATGAACCAAACTTTAAACGGATGACATAACTGAGTTTTTTCTCAAAGTTAGATGACATATTTGAGTCTTTTCCCCAATTATTTTTACTCCTTATGTTTCAAATTATCTGATTTTAAAAATACTTATCTCAAATTAGTGCCCTCATTTACTTTTATAAGTTTGCTTTGAATTTTGCATGTCCTTTCTGAAAAATAATTAATATGAGTATTTACTATATCTCATATTAATTGACGTTTAGTTTTAGGTTTTGAAAAATGATTTGGGAAAAAATAATATTTTTTATTTTTTATTTTTTTAAATAAAAATGCTAGTAGAAGAAAGGGAAATGGGAAGGGAATTATTATGTAGGGAATCAAAATACTGGATAAATAAAAGTAGACAAATGGAGTACTTATTATTTTAGAATTTGAAAACAAAATTAATTATTTTTTCTCATTTTATTCTTAGTATCAATTGTTACTACAAATACTTCAATAACGTAAATATTTAACAAAGAGGAATCTATATATATATATAAAGCTAAATGTGAAAATGGTGATGTGGCACCTTTAAAAGTCAGGATTCCTATTTATCTATTTTCTCAAATTTTTGAATTTTTTGTGAGATTTTTGACATTTTCCCTCATTTTCTGATTAAAGAATTAACTATATTATACCTTATTTAATAAAAATAAAGTCATTTAATTCATATCAGTTACATATACTTTATTTAATAAAAATAAAATCATTTACTACCTATCAGTTACATATGCCTTTTATTTTTCATAATTAATTAATATTATTTAATTAGATGGTTATTAGGGTTTAATAAGGAACCTCCGAAAATACTCAAAACTAAATATTTTGCAACATCTTTAGCAAAGTTCTTCATTTTTTCTGATAGTGCAAATTTTATTTTGTAGGAAAAAAAAGTTAACTCGACAAATCAGAAGAGAACGAAGTTGAGGAAGGAATCAAAGGACACGCCTTTTTGGAATTTTGAAAGTTGAAAAACGAGATCTAAAGCAGTCTAAACTGGTGGATTACGGTATTAATCTAATAGTATTGCAAATTTCATTTGGTTTTCAAATTGCTATTTTTTTTCCTTTTAAAATTTCTTCATGTTTTTTGAAGGTGTGCATTTTGATGGCATGAGTTTTGAATTTAGTGGAATAAATTTTGAAAGGTATGTTTTCGTGTTATAGTTTTCATAATCGTGTTTATCAACAATATGTTTGTATCATATGAAGTAACTAAAGTTGTTTGTATTTTGATATGTTAATGGAAATTATTTATTTTTAGCATAATAATATTACATTCGAAACACAAGATAATTTATTTTTTTTGGTAATCTATGTATGTATATCTACTTATGCATATAAAATTGAGCATATACAAGATAATATGACATCTCTCTATGATCAACATTGATATTTATCATTTTTTGACAATTTTTCACTCATTTCTTTTCATATACTAATTTTATTTTATATTTAAAATCAGAAAGTCATCTATCTTCATGAATTATATGTTTTAAGGTGGCACTTCTCTATAATCACATATTTATTATTATTATTTTAATTGGTTAAGTTTTTTTCCTTCATTTCTTTACGTAAAATAAAAACTAAATATCTTGTATTTATCTATTAACCTGCAACTAAAAAGGATAATGACAAGTTTAAACATATAGAATATCTTTATTATTGTAATAGAGAATACAAAGTAGTAACGGTTGTAAAAAAAATTACTGTAATCAATTAATAAAAAAAGTACAAAATTAGGCATGCATGAGAGGAGACACACATCTGAAGGTCAATACGAAATTGAAGAATCATTGAAAATTTTTACTACCTTATGTCAATCAAAAATTAAAATTTTAATTTTTCTGTATAAATAAATTCATTAGAATATATTTGTATAGGTTTGATCCTTTTAACAAAATAAGTATTAAATTTTATTTCTTGAAAGAGCTCAGCATATCTATTGTTGATCGTGAATATGTAAACCGTGAAAATACTGACAACTATAAAGTGTCAGCTCTTTCTTTCTACTCTTTTGATTTAAAAAAAAATGAGGACTATGAAGTATTAAAATGAAAATGTGAAGATATTCAAAACACAAATTTATGATTATTTTTCTTTGAAGTAAAGAATAAAATTAGCATGATAATTGGAGAAGAATGAGGCAAAAAAGACAAATTGCAAAATAAAAGGAAGAAGATATTGAATGGAAGGAAGGCAATAAAAAGGAAAGAAAAAAAAATTTAAAAGTATTAAATAAATAATAAAACATACAAAGGAAAGAAAATAAATGTAGAACTTTAAGTCAATGTTACTTTTTGTTTTATTTTTGTTTTTTTCCTTTTTTTTAAAAAAAATGGAGCAGGAAAAAAGAAAATAGAGGAGAAAATTACAAAATAAAGAATCAAACTCTTATTAACGATTTAAAAATTCATATAAATCTTTTTAACCACTAATTTTTTAATTTGACATTTAAAACAGATTTTTTTTTATAAAAATGCATTTATATCTATAGTACATTAGGCATAGTAAAAAAAAGCATTAGGCATAGTAAACTTTCATTGCCCTTTTTTACTACGTACTTATTACACATTTGTTTTGAATTATAACACTACTCGGAATTCAATAGTGAGAATATTTAAAGGATTCACTTATATTGTCTATTTTTCATCTGCACCGTTTACAATTTTTTTGAATTTCCAAAATATTTAGTATATTCAGATTTTCATTTTGTGCCAATAATGTTTTTATTCTTCCTTCTTTTAATATTCCTTCTATCCAATAATAGTGGTACAGAATTGACTTAGTACATAGATTAAGAAGCAGTAAATGATAAAAGTAATTTTACCAAATCACCCCTATTAAATATAGGTCATCTAAATATTGAAAAATGAATAGTATTTAATAGGAAGAAGGAAATAGATACAAAATGGTAAATTATTCATTGATTTTATAAATTGGATAGGTATTGTTGGACATCCCAAAATAGTTTAATAGACAAGTAAAGATAGACGGAAGGAGTACATTATAACAATTCAACTCTTTTTTCATTGCTTATCATATTTTTATTATTAACGTGCCTCATTTTACTTACTTCATTAAGTTTTCGCCTACTTTTTTTATCCTCAATTTTACTACTTGATCAATTATTCATGGCTTTTATGAAATAGGAGAATAGGAGGGAGATTAACAAAAGAATATAGAAAATATTTATTTATGGCTTTTATGGAATGACTTTCTATTTGGTGTTTTATTTAAATAGCATAAGTAATTTTTAAGATCAAGAATTTTACTATCTAATAAAAACATTATAGCAAATATACTTTTTTTTCTTTCTAATATGTATTAGTCACAAAATAATAAAATACATGCACTAAAAAATGCCACAAACTTTATCCATATAAAAGTAAAAGAAGATTAGATTTTTAAAGTTGTTGAAAACTTTTTTAAAAATAAAATATAATAATGAATTTTTTTATTTGTTTAAGCTTTAACTCTAATAAAAATATTTATAAATAGAATTAATTTTTTTATGTAGATGAAATTAATCTCTTTAGTCTTTATTAAATTATTAAAAAAATCATTCTTAAATTCTATAACCGCGATAAGTTCACCAGTATATATATAAAGGAGAAACATAGAGAAGATGATGTGACACCTCTCTATTGCCTCTATTTCAATTTTTCTTTTTTTGTGGTTTTTTGACATTTTTTTATTTAAATTAATTATGTTATTATAAAAATAAATCACTTAATTTATTACAAATTAATATTTTATTAATGAAGAAACACTTACCACTAAAACTCTTCACATGCCAAATTATAAAAACTTTATAGCCAACAATAGTGTTTATCTTTTTCCTCAAATTTTAATATATTTTCTCCTTTAATTTATTTAATACAATTAATTAATAAATTAATTAAGCCCACGTAGTTTATCAATTAATACAATTGATATGCTATATTTATATCTCCTTTGCCTATGTTTTCCCATCATATTTGCTTATATATTTTTATACCATCATAACTCATAATTCATCTACTTAATTTCCCCTATTAATAATATTTATAATTCTCATAATTTTCAACTTTTCATATTCATAACCATTAAATATTTAAAGTAAAAGTTAAGACACCTTATGGTATTCCTCCATTTTTTCCTATATAAATTCAATTTTTTATTTCTTAAGATTCAATTCAAAGTTACCATTTATTTCCACTATTATATTATATTTATGCTTTTGTTTGACTTGAATAACAAGAAGAAAACTCTTGAATAGTGATAGACTTGTGAAGTGGATATCGACAAGAGCTCACACAATTATGTGTTGATTTCATTTTCCTTCTATTTTTATGATTAAAGTTGTAATGATATATGTATTTTATTTTTTCTTTATTTCCTTTCTTATGTATTACTATGATGCCTCTTAATTTTAATTTATATGGATTTATGATTTTTGTAAGCCTAATTTCTTTTGATTCAAATTAGTATTTTAAAATGGAGTAGATCTTAAAGAGATATTACTTTCTTATGAATTTATCTCAATTATGATTGGAATTCGACTATAAGTACTAACCATGTTTAAATTTATAATTAATTTCCTTTTGTTCAAATTAATAACTTAATTATGTTTTAAAGTCTGCTAACTACTAATCAAGTTTTAAAATTTATAATTGATTGCGTAAAAAATAATTTTAATGAGTGAAATATATTTTTCATTTGATATTTATTATGTTCAAGTTCTTCGAACTATCAAGAATTATGGCATGACATGAAAATTGATAAATATAAAGTAACGGGAGGGAGGGAGGGAGAGTGAGGTAATTCTAAAGAAATTATATGTGCACAACAAATATTATTTATATTTATTTAGAATTGAGACATAAGTGTGTAGAAGTTCTCACGGTTAAATCATTATTCGTTGTTTGATATCCATTCTTTAATTTTCTTTTTACTTTGACAAATAGTATATTTATGTGATTTATTCAAAAAAATTTATACATTGTAGAATAATAAATACATCACATGTAATTCTCCTACTTTTTCCTTTGTGGAATCAAATTGTATGTCTGTGCAAATTTATAGAAAGATATTATTATTATTTTATTTTATATATATTTTTTATGTATGGAGAAATTCTTGAAAAATATTCACAAAACACCAACTTAGATTTATATATATTAAATATAATATTAGATAAATATATTATCATATTTATAAACACCTCTTCCATATAATAATAGTATTTAATAAATTATCTATTTTATATGACCGCACGAAGCACGGTTGAATTCACTAGTTATATATTAAGACTTAAACTAGGATGAAAATATCAAGAAAAACTTGCTAATTAATATATTTTTAAATATGTTTGAAAGAGAAATACAACAATAAAGACTGAGAGTATTTATCGTTGGTCCTTTGACGAAGAAAGGTGGGAAGAATAGAAGTAATAAATGTGTGAGGTGCGTTTGGTTAGAGATTCAGAGTACAGAAATAATTATTTCAAACACAAAATCTCTATGAGCTAATATAGTAATTTGTTGAGGTATACAAATGTGTTACTAATTTTTGCATTAAAGTTTATAAGATACTATTATTCACACTAAATTATGTGGTCATCTATGAATTATCTATGATAATGTGGAACAAAAATATGTAAATATTATTATTGGAGGGATTAAACTATTTAAAAATAAAAATGCATTTTAAGCATAATTAATTCATGTCTAAAAAATTTCTGCATATTAATCACCACATGACAATGCATTCATTATAAATTATCACATAATAATTCTCTTTATTAAATTGCATAAATAAATTCTATATTATTAACTTTTATGTTATGAATTCCGACATAACTTACTTTTGACCAAACAATCCCGGATGGTATTGGCCACTTTATTGTTAAGGGGAAAATTTGAATTATGACTTTATGAGTAATTTTCACGTATTGTCATAGACTTTGCATATTCACAAAAACAAGTTATAAAATTATTTTTTATCATATTAAAATAATTGAACTATTAGATATACATCAGCATTTTGCTTACTTTTTAAGTTCAACATTCGAAATATCAATTTAAGGACGTTTGGCCATGAAAATTATCATTTTATTTACAAGTTAATGTTTAGTTATGAAAATTTCAAATACAAAATTCTATTAGTATTATTTTTTACATTTAAAATAAAGTTGGAAACTAGATTAGTGTGATTGTCACGTGAACTAGGCACTAAATTTGTTCAAAGCTTGACTTTCGATCCCAACTTTCTAATGCAAGTCCAGTTGTATTAAGTGACTTTCCTGGATTGGTTAAAGAAGATGCCAAGACAATATTCAGAGGCTTACGTTACAATTGGATTGGACGGTTTTAGCTTAAAAGTTATATATGGACTCACGTTAACCGGATATAAATTTAGCCTAAATTCTGTAGATATGTCAAGAAATTTAATTGTGAATCTAGTTATTTAAAATCTATATAGAAGCTCAAACACATCTGATTCACAAGAAATCGCATATGAAAAGAAAAATACAAGGATGATTGTGAACATATTTGTGGTGGATTAGATTTTTCAGAGGGCAACAAGGAGAAGTATCAAAGAGCAATATATAATTAGAGTGATTACTTGAATAACACAATAAATCTTATCAAATGAGATAACATGTAATAATAAAAATCGAAAAATAAGATAATAGGAGGATACGTGTCATTATAAAGATAAAACAGAGTTGTGAAATCCTCTGCCTCACGCTAAGCAGTAGGAAAAGAAGCTCGAGTAGCAAGGCCACAAACTCCACCATTCACAACATCTCTAGCCATTCTCATATATCCACTTTCACCCCAATTTTCTCCCCATGAATTCTTCACCAACCAATAATTACTACTACCATCCTCACTTGTTCCATACCCTACCACTGTAACTGCATGATGTGAACTCTCCCCACATTCCCCACTGAAAATTCCACCTTTGTAAAATCGAAATTTGTCACTCCCAATATTTATACCAGCAGAGACTGGCTGAATTGCTACTGCCTGTAACAATGCTGATTCACTTGGATCCACTGTTTTGTAGCTCGAAATTGTTACTGCCGTTGATTCCGCCTTTTTGCTATTACAAGTTCCAGGAATTCCAGTGTATGGGTAATTTGATTCTGTTGTGAGGCCTCCGTTTTCTGCTATGTATAGGAATGCTTCGTTCCTGACGCCGCCTCCACAACCGTTGTTGTTTGTGGACTCACAATCTAGAAGTTGTTGTTCGGATAGTGATATTAAGTTGCCAGTTTTTAGCTGGTTCAGTCCTTCTACTGCTGCTACCGCTGAAAATGCCCAACATGACCCTGCATTTTATAGTAGCTAGTAGTAATTTATCAATTTACAGTAGCATAATACACACTGTGTGTGTTTGTGCAGATAAATTAGGTACTACGTTTGTAAGGAAAGTTACTAGAATTTTAAGTTTATAGGTTCGAAATTCTAGTCTTTTTAACTTATTGAGTTTTAAATTAAAATTCTGGTCTAATCAAATACGGTCATATAAATTGAATAGGAGGATGTACTTTGATTTGGGACTTACCACATTTACCCTGGTCCTTAACAGGAGTAACAGCACCCTGCTCTCTCCAGTTCCAACTATCAGGACTGGAAATTTCACTTTCGTAACTAAATGATTGCAAATTCGATGTCTTTGGAAGGAAAGATAGATTATATCTACCAACCATAGATTGAAACTCTTCATTAGTTAGATCTGCAAATTTGTTGACGCCAAGCTGGTAAGAATGAGCAGCATCATTGTTGAATGACTCGATAAAATCGACATTTTCTTCAAATATCTTCAATCGCTCTGCCTTTTCAACATCATCTTTGTATACGCGCCCATGGTGACTCATCCATTTTTCATGCCTTTCGAGTATGGAATACACTTCACGGGCACTAGTGGCTCGGAACCTGAGAGTTCCGACCACTAGCAAAAGTGTAACGAGGCTTAACCTGCAAAATTTCAATGCCATTGTTAAAATCTGAAACTATATTTGTTATAAGAAAATAAAAGATGAGGTATCAGAGTTCATGAAAATGATAATTAGTAATACAATATGAAAAAGGTATATATAGGTGTAAAGGTGAATTATTTTTTTTCTATAGAATTTTCTTACGCGTTCCCTTTATGATCTTGATCTAAAACATTGATGACCAAGTTCTTGTGTCAGTTCATTTTCTATAAGGGTCCACCTTCCTGTCTTCAGCTTTTTTGGGCTAATTATGCATGGATTTACTAGTAGCAAGTACTAGTACACTAATTGCAAACATACCACGTAGAGTTGAAGTCAGAATTTTAATTTTATAACGATGATTTCAGATGTTAATAACTGGTTCTAAACATAATATGTGTACATATTTAATATAAACTTCTTAATACTAATACATTATTTGAATTTTGAGCAAAAGTTACTGGGTTCGATCCCGGCTTGAAGCTCCGCCCTGATATTGAGTGTCCACGGTTTGAATAGAATGACGTAAACACAAATCTTATCCCTACCTTAGAGAGATAGAGAGTTTGTTTTAGTAGACCCCGTCTTAATTAAAGCCTGTCAGTACACTAATTGCAAGTTACTCCATCAAATTATAATCTAGCCTGAGAAATTAATGTATCAACCGCTGTATACTAATTTCTGTTTTGTTTTATCGGAGAGATATTACTGTTATGGGCTTTGCCTCTAGCTGTTTCCCGACTCCAATATATAATGTTTATGCTTGTATCTACTATCTATTACTAACCAGACAACAATGGCAATTAATTTTCCTTTGAAAAGTCCTTCGTCCCTTTTTATATGTCATTCCTTTTTATAAATAGCTAGATCATAATAGTTGTCATTTTATAAAATTTATGCATAAATTACCATATTTTGCCTATTATATCCTTGATAGAGTAGTTAATTAATCTTGAAAATGTATTTATCATTTATTATAAAGTTGACTTAAGAAAACATTAAATAAGGGTAGAAGGGTAAAATTACATCATTTCTTAATGCAAGTGCAAAGTAAAAAGGTGACATATAAAAAGGGACGGACGGAATATTATTTACCAATTGTAGAGAAGGGGCAAAATAGTCATTGTAAGTGAAAATTAATTAGAAATTTAAGGTTGTTAATACTTAGTAGTAGTCAGTTTCACAGTTATTAAAGTTGTTAGGAGAAATTAGCAGCTCACTACACTCCATACTTGTATCCCGTTTGACATTATTGTTGGAAGGTAAAAATTATTTATTTTGAAAAAAAAGGTATTTTTAAAAAAAAATAATATGTTTGATAAATCAATAAATCTGCTTTTAAATAGAAGCAGAAGCTGTTTTTCTGCCGTTAGGAAGAAGATAAAAATTTCTGATTCTTAAAAAAAGCAGAAGTAAAAGCATAAAATTATTTTTTACAAGACCAAAATACCCCTTCTATATTTATATATTTCCTCATATATCCCTTATTAATTAATTAACATATCTCATAACTTTGGTAAAAGTTTCATTTAAGAATTTTATTTTGATATAATTTTTTTTTTATTATCATTACTTTATATTTGATATTTTTAATTATATTTAAATCATCATATCAATTTTTATTTATTTATCTATGTATAATATTGATTTAAAAATTGAATATGTACATTTTAATTCAATAAAAATAAAAGTTTGATCAAATTTTTTTATAATAGATATTTAAAATAATTTCTATATATAAAATAATTTTCATGTTAAAAGTACATTGATACTTGTCTTTTTTTTTTTTTTTGTAATTTGACACTTAAAAGCATTTTTTTAAAAAAAATTAGTCAAACACAATTTGCTTATCAAAAACACTTTCAAATGAATTATCCAAACACAAATTGTTTTTTTTTTTCAAAAGCACTTTTTTGAAAAGCTATTTTAAAAAAGTGCTTTTAAAAATAAGCATATTTTAGCAGCAATCCCAAACACGCTCTTAGTCTGTTTAAAAAATAATATTTCTTTCTATGTTTTAGTAACTCAGGTCCGAAATTGGGGTCGTGGAACGGGTCAGGTCTGAAGTCCCGGGTAGCTATCGGGTCCTGGGTCGAAAATCTCCAATCCAAGGCCGGGATCAAATCTCTTATTCTTTGTATTTTCTTTTGGCGAATTTGGTCCTTTTTTTTTTTATGGCAACATGACTTGAATTAAGTGGATCATGATTCAACTCGATTTTAAATTCAGTCCATTTTAAACTCTCCAATTTCAGCCTAATCCACCTGTTTTGTCACCCCCAGAAATAATTTGCAAATTAAGTTATGGTCCTGAGCTATCTCTTTCTTAAATTGTTTCTTACGATTCTGCCTATTGAAGTTACCTAACTAGTAGGAAAAGGAAGCAGTATATATCCTTGACTAGTAAGTCATGAGAATATAGACAAGCTATTTAAGTTTTATGTTCCGACTTGTCCATTCACGTTGAAAACTCAGCATGAATTTTCTTCAACTTTTGTTTATACGAGTAATATAATTATGAAATTATATTATTCATTTTAGGAAAATAAAGACGACCAAGAAATTACTCCATCTAAGTACATAGTTTGCACCACAAATATATATGTGAAGTACTTAGGAAATTTGAAAGTAAAAAGAAAACAAAAGAAAAAAGCTCCGCGTGAAAAAGATAATAGTAGGAGTTAATTTTTCAATATCAAAAGGATTTGAAGTGTTGCGTATAGCTGAGTCAATAATCAAGTCAATGGTAGGATACATTGGCCAAGCAAGTCCTTTAAGTTGCTTATACCAATCAAATAAGTTACCTTAATTCTGTCAATGATTAGATTAATAATTTTATTTCATACAGATGTGTTTCGTGGACATTCGAATCCATCAAACATTATGTGCAAATTGCAAGCACAAGATATCGTGTCAAATAGATAATTAACAAATGACACACATTTAAAAAAAAATAAAAATTTTTAATACATTTTACAAAAAATTATAGTAACTTTCTAATTAGCAAAAAAAAAAAACAAATCCTCCTTTTCATCCCCTTTTTTCTGACTACTTGAAATACGGTTTTCCTGTGAATTCATAAAAAAATTGTGCTAGAAACATGATCTGCTAAAAAAATTGTGCTAGAGAGGCTGAGTGAATAAGCACATATCGATGTTTACAGCGTTTATATAAGCACAATATTGAGAATTTTCGCGTACAAAAATTTCCAATTGTGCCTAAAATGTCAATCATTTCGTTTTCCAGGAATGATCAACCTATTATAACTTTTTGGGAGACTAGGACGACTTAAAGCAAGATTAAACAACACAAACAGAGTAATCTTTCTTTTTTTCTTCCCTTTTTTTTTCCGTCAAATAAAACACACGGTAGAGAAGTACGTAAGGAATATTCATATTTCAATTGATTGAGTATCTGAATTCTACCTTATTAGTGAGGATTCAACTACCTACCTTGTAATCAATCCCCTTCTATATTTTTAAAAAAATAAATCAAGAAGTAGAGAAGGTTCGTATTTATATATATCAACAATTGAGCTATAATTGATTAATTAAGAAAATCTTTTTCCTTTAAAATTCTTATTACAAGCAACACGACATAGCTCACTGCGTGATATCTGGACTACTAGACAAAAAAAGGAAGAAAAAGATAAAAGAAAAGACTATGTCGACAATCGTTAAAAGGTCAACAATTATATTATTACTAGTTAGAGCATTTGTCGAGTTGTGCCTCTAATTTTGCGCAAAGGTTATGCTAATCTATTTCGTCACAATTTTATTCTACGTCCCCCCCCCCAAGGAACTGATGACAATGGGTATATTAATGGGGCAGCTTAATTGTAAATCGAAGGATATTATTGATGATTCCAAAAATCTGGGTCTGCGTACTTTGCGTAGGAATCTTTGCTTCTCTTGGAATTTCTTCTGCAACGTTTTTGTCAGATACACTAATTGTTATGAAAAGTTAGACCAAGTCTTGCTCATGCATGTGCTATAATATTGTGGAAGCCATCTTCATTTGATTGTCTATAATTTGCCAAATGAATTGATGGGAAAATAATATCTTCTCATCTCTTTCTCCACAACTTTCACTATTGCATCAATTTACAAAATCTTTACTCAAAAAAAGCACCGACTTAACCAAGTATTAGCAACTACCGCATCTAGAAAAGAATTAACTAAAAAATATATTTGTCGGTTACATAACTCTCAATAAATTATATTTTCTTATAATCCGTCGTTAATCCATAGCTAAATAAGATCAGTATGAAATTTATATTGTTTAGTTACTGAATTTTATCAATCGCTTAGTTATTTCTTGTTCTCTTGTAGTGTACATGTTGGTAGTGGTAGAAAAAAATTACACTAGATATCTACATATATGCATTAAACTTGAATAATATAAAATAATATATCGAAGTTTTGTGTGGAAAAAAAGATCACATAAAACTATTCAAAATCACTTTTTCAAATTTGAAACTCATTTTCAATGCTATATGTGAATTGATGTTGGATATTTAACGAACTAATTAGACTGTTCTTATTAAAAGAAGGTTCCACACCCTGATAGATATATATTGGAATTAGACGTTTTTTAACTTCACCGATCGAGTTTGGTAAATTCAAGGATTTTGTGCTCATATTCTACCTTGTTTTACACCTTCCTCTTCACTAATACTTCAAGAATTAAGGTGTTTGGCTAGTGAATATATTTTTAATTAAATAGAGCAAAACGAATTTTTCTGTCATTCTGAAAAAAAAAAAATCTGTTTCTTTATCTTAAACAAAGTAGAAACAAAAGCATAAAATTATTTTTTCAATATAAAAGTATCCTTACCATTTATACATATTTTTCAATATATTCATGGCTAATTAATTACTAGCATATATCATATTGTTTGGCTAAGCTTTATTTAAGAATTTTGTCTTTCATTTTTACACAAACAGTTCATTATTTTATTTTATTTTTAATTAAATGATATATTATTATTTTATGTTTAATATGTGGAATAATTTTTTAAAATTTATTTGGTTTAACTTTTTTAATATATCCAAATCATATGTTAATATTATATCAATATTTCATATTTTCTTTGATTTATCTACGTATAATATTGATTGAAAATTTGTAATATGTACTTTTTAATTAATAAAAATAAAATTCAAATTATTTTTAAAAAATAGATATTAAAATATTTTCTCTATAAAATAATATTATTATTGTTTAAAAAACAATGTTCTTTTTCGTAATTTGATTCTCAAAAGCATTTAAATCTGTTTTAAATCAAACGCAAAATACTTTTCAAATAAATTAGTTAAACACAAATTATTTATTATTTTTAAAAATCTCTTTTCTGAAATGGTATTTGATAAAAATGCTTATAAAACTAAACTGTTTTTAGTCGTTTGGCCAAAAGAGGCTAGAATTCACCTTTGATTAATTTGATTGGCCACAATATATTTGTTCGCACATTTTGGTACTAATAATATAATTGGTTGATTAATTTGACTAGACATGCGATACCACTTGACACATGTCACGATCTCATTGACTTGTCTATTTCATTTTAACACACCATGTTACTTGTCATGTGCTATGAGCTTGACCTTTTTGATGAAGTAACACCCTATTGGAGCATGGGCTTGTGGGCTCATTTTGTGAACCCGGACTACACTAGTTAGCCTAAATCATATCTGATTTTAAATTTAAATTCATATTACTACACTAAAATAATAAACCTTAATTTCCTCCAATATTATTTGAATTTAGGAATTTATTAGCACCACAACTATATAGGACTTACAGTACACTTTAAAATTTCAGATGCCTACGTTTGAAAGGGTTTAAAGTGAACGTATATATATACGTGAGTCAATTGTCAAGCTAAGTCAATGGTTGGGTACATTGGCCAAGCAAGTTAAAGGCAACCCTTTAAGTGGTTTATATCGATCAAATAATTTTGTCCATGATTAGATTGCTATTTTTACTTCACACAGATGTATCTCATCCATCATATATTACGCGTGAACCGTAATTACGAATATCGTATCAAATAGACATATTAGAAAATGACAAGAAATATATATGTGTCAAGTAAAGGGGTCTATTTGCTTATTATCAAAAAGTCCATCGCAATGTCCGTCAATATAGTATAACTAGGAACCCAATTTTGCTGTGGATGGTACAAGTAATTAACAAGCACTATTTGACTGTATAATTAAAAAAAAGAATTAAAAGAAAAAAGCTTCTCGTATTGATTAATTTATTCAGGAATCACGTAATTACTAGAATTTTTTTTTATGTTAGGATTCGAAATAACATGTAGAAACTAATAATTTCAAACTATGCTAACAATAAATAAAATGACACATAAAACTATACTAGAAAAAAACATAACAATTCAAACAGTTGGGAAAGAAGCAATTTTAGCAATGCCACAATGGCCACCATCAACCCCAACATCTCTAACAATTCTCATATATCCTTCCTCACCCCAACCCCTCCCCCATGAGTTCTTCACTATCCAATATTTTGTACCATCTTCTTCACTTGTCCCATAACCTATCACTGTCACTGCATGATTCAGCTTAGGGCTACAACTTCCTTCATAAATCCCACCATTGTAAAAATGAAACTCCTCGTTAGCAGCAACACCAACAGATATTGGTTGATTCGCTACAGCTTGTAGTAAGGCAGATTCACTGGCTGGTACAACTTCGTACCCACTGATTGTCACTGCTGCTGGTTGTAATTCCGTGCTGCAAACACTTTGAGTTTCTTCATAAGGATAGTTACTCTCCGTGGTAATGCCCTCGACATTATTTTGAAGTAAGAAGTTGTAGGCGTTAGTCATTAGTACACCCTTGCAACCATTGTTTTGTGTAGAGCAATCTATCAGTTGTTGCTCTGAAAGTGAGATTTGTTCGTTGTTTGCAATTTGATATGCTCCTTCTATAGCTGCCACCGCTGAAAATGCCCAACAACAGCCTGGGATGCAGATATTCAACCCTTAGTTTATTTAAAAATAGAATGACATCTTGATAAATTTTTAACTTTTAAGGACCAGCTTTTATAACTACACAAATTATTTCCTGGCATTTTAAAGACCGCATAATTCTAGAGGCTTAATTTGTTTGGAAATATTGGGGGTTGGAGAATCGAACCATTATCAACAAGGTGAGAGTTTAGATAGCAAACCAACTAAGCAACTAAGATTCTCCATAAAATATGTTCTGATATACTTAACCACAAGTTGGAAAAATATATTTATTGTGTCTAGTCAAACTAAGATTATATCATATTAATACTACATCCGTCCATTTTTAATTGTCATAATTTCCTTTTTTAGAGTCAAACTATAAAAACTTTGACTAACATTTTAAGATGTATTTTTTCATCATATTGATATGCAAAAAATTGCAATTTATAGTACTTTTCCTACGGTTTTTGAATATCTAATTATTTTGTTTAAAATATCGAATTAATGTAATCAAATTGATTTTCGTAAAACGCAACATGACATATAAAAATGGACGGAGGGAGGGGGTACTTAGTACATACACCTTGATCTTTGATTTCTGTGACACTTCCCCACTTTCTCCAGTCCATGCTATATGGAACTTCTGTCACGCTGCCATATTTAAAGGACGTTGTTGTAGCTGTTGATTCTTGCTGGGATAATAATAATGAAGTGTCGAGCCCCATATATGATGCCGTAAATTCCTCAGTGGTCAGATCAGCATATTTGTTGATGGCTAACTTATAACGCTGAGTTCCGTTCTTGTTGAACGATTCGATGAACTTAACGTTTGTCTTGAATGTTTTGAAGTGATGTTCCTTTTCTATATCATCTTTGTATACACGTCCATGACGAGCCATCCATTTTCCATGCCTTTCAAGCATGGATAATACTTTTAAGTCGCGGGAAGTTACTATAAAGGCACATTGGCTAAGAATGAAAAAAAGAACAAGAATAATAATATTCTTGAGGCAAAAATTGAAAGCCATTGATAGTAAATGGTAATGAAATATTGAACTAGTTAAAACCTAAAAGAAAGGCTGAGTGAAGCATATTGATGTTAATAGAGTTTATTGAGAATTTTCATGTACACACATTTCCAATATTGAGACTAAAATGTCTATATATCATTTCGTTTTCCAGGAATCGACCTATTATAACTTTTTAGGAGACTAGCTAGGACGACTTCAAGGCAAGTTCAGCTATAATTGATTAATTAAGAAAAGTTTTTTTTCATTAAAATTCTTATTACATGCAATGGATCATAGCTGATAGCTCACTGTGTGAATCGTGGTGATGTCTCGATAACTAAACAAATAGGAAAAAAATAAAATAAAAGAAGACAGTCGACAATTTAATAAAGGTCAAATATATATTACTACGATACAGTTAGACCATTTGTCGGGTTGTTCGGTGCAGGGGCTATGTTAATCTGTTTCGTTACAATATAATTTCATCATACGTACATCCCCGAAACAACTGTAGACTATGCATGGTTATATATTAATGATTCCAAAAATCTGGGTCTACATTTTTTTATATGAAAAAGTAGACCAAGTCTTGCTCATGAGTCATGGATATGTGCTATAAAGTGGAAACTATCTTCGTTTGATTGTTGATTAATTTACCCCAATGAATTGATGGGAAACTCCACAACTTTAACTATTGCATCAATTTACAAAGTCTTTTACTCAAGAAAAGCACTGAATTAACTAAGTATTAGCAACTACATGTTGGTAGTGGTAGAACGAAAATTGCACTAGATACCTGGACATGCATTTAACTTTACAAAAGAATCAGTAGAAATTTCGTGAATAAAAAATAATTCACTTGAAAGAAACCAGTCAAAATCACCTTTTCAAGTAAGAAACTCATTTTTAAGGCTATAGAGTGGAAAACAGATTCTCACTAAAATATTAAAAAGCTCTCTAACGTATGAATAAACTGCTATTTTTTTTCTAATCGATTCAATTAAAATATCTAAAAAATAATCATCAAATATTAGATTGATTAGTGATTTTTTTAAGGAAAAATTTCACAAACAGCTACAATATGAAACATAATAGGCCTCCTTAATTATAGTTTGTCTATTTACGCATCATAGCTATAGTTTAAATAGCTATTATGATTTGTATAATTCGACCTATTTATAATTAATTATACAAGAAATCTGTTTAATTATATCTACTCCTCAAAGCAGGAATGGAGGGCCGCTTTCTTAATAATTCAAATAGATAGTTCTGCTCACATCAAAGGAAGCTCTTCATTAACTGAGAAGCTCATTGGCTATAACTAATTAAGCATTAATTGAGGAATGCCTTAATTAAAGGTCATTTAGTTTAATTAGGATACGTTACCAAACTAAGACTTCTTCTTTTTGAGGACTATTCATTGTTTTCCTTTAATCAAAGCTTTTTCTGTATTAGAACAGAAACAATTAATTTATTTTTGTGGCTTGAACAACGAAAACATAAACACAAGAATCTATTCATTACGAGTTGTATATTCTTTTGACTACATTCAATGTATATGTATTTCATATATAATTCGTCTTAATTTGTATTATTGTGTTATTGACTACGGATATCGATTAAAATGGTATTCTATATGGAGTAGTTGATTTGTTTGAAAATAATTTGTAGATGTATATAATTGGTATCAAATTCCACACTAAGATTGTTTGTGAGTGATTTTTTTGTCTAAATGTATAATTCAGTGTTTTTCGATTAGTTGTATCATTTTGTATATGTTACTGTTTGTTTTGTATATTAAATAGATTTTATACAATACGATATAAATTTTAATTAAACAAGTGTATAAAATTGAGTAATTTTAAGTACTTGTATCAATTTGTATATATTACTATGTGATTTGTATATTAGATAGATCTCATACAAGTCGTTATATATTTTAAGTCAAAAAGTTAAAATAATATAGTAATTTTCCATTACTTCTAACAGTTTGTATATGTTACAGTTTGTTTTGTATATTAGATAGACTTTATACAAGTCGTTATATATTTTAAGTCAACAAGTGAATGTAATTGAATAATTTCCGATTAATTCGATCGATTTATATACGGTACAATTTATTTATGTATTTAATGAATTTTATACAAGTCGTTATGTATTCTAAGTCAACAAGTTAATATAATATATTAATTTTGGAGTACTTGTAGCAGTTTGTATAAGTTACAGTGTGATTTGTATATTAGATAGATTTTATACAACTCGTTATATACTTTAAGTCAACAAGTGTATATAATTTAGTAATTTTCAATTAATTGCATCAGTTTTGAATATAATGCTATTTTGATTTGTATATTAGATAGATTTTATACAAGTCGTTATATAATTCAAGTCAAAAAATGAATATAATTGAATAATTTTTATTACTTTTACCAGTTTTGTGTATGTTACCATTTGATTTGTATAATTAAATATATATTTAAATATATTTTATACATTGACTGGGACATATACATTGTCAACAGTGTGCCATGGTGCAATAACATGCAGCCTGTAATCATTGATATAAATTAGACCCCATAATAAAGAACATTAATTTAAATATTTGTATATACATAACTTAACTTCATTATACAAATTGTTGTAGTTGTATATATCAATTGGACTCGTATAACTATAAACAATAACACAACTAGTTATGCATGCATATGCTTGATGTTAATTATAAAATATATACAATTATCCGAAATTACAATTCATTTATTGTGTCATATACAACTTAAATTATCCAAATACAAAAAGGAAAAAAAAATAAAAACAATGCTATACCTCAAAATCGTCTGCTACTTGTTGGTCCATTTCAACATAATCATCTTCCACAATGATTTTTGAGTTAGTTTTGCTTGAAGATGCTTTTTGTACTTTTTTTTTTACAGGAATTATCAACTCGGAGTCATTTAACCCCATATTGATGGGGTCATTGATAAACTTAGATCTAATCTCTTTCTTTGCGATGTTTGAATCAAAAGTTTTAGATTTCGCAATAGAACCTGTAAATGCTTCAAATTCTTGAGTTAAATTCTACGAAAAAGATGGTTTCCCAACCAAATTTGTTATATGCAATTGTATACCTCTAGATTCTATTTGATGAAGATTCTTCTTCCATGATTAGACTGATTGTACCAAAGAATTTGAAATTTAGTTGTGGAACTATGAAAAAATTTGGGGAAATCAGAAAAATTATACAAATACAAAAAATCAAGAACTGATGAAAGTTAAAAAAAAAAAAATTACCTTATTTTGCACGATTGGAAGAGTTAGGAGGAATGATTCAAAATTTTCAAATTTGAATCGGTTGAGAGATTAAAAGGAGAATAAGAAAATTAAGGAGTAAATTGATTAGTGGGTTTGAAAGAGGTAGCGAAAAATTTGTATAAAAGAGGAAATATGAATATACACGATCTAATACAAAAGTGGTGAGACCCATATTAACCATTATCTTAAACATTAACCGTTTTCTATAATTAATTAATACTATAGCTATAATATATAATTAAATAATAAAAGTTAGCTTAGTTACATAATTTTTCCTTTTTTTAAATATCGGTAGTTATCATGTAGCCCAAGTCTTTAGATTGATTAGATTGGCCAGAATATATATTATTTGCACATTTGGTACAAATAATCTAGTGGCTGATTGATTTTTGACATATTATCGAAGCCCATATTGAATCTCCGACTAAATTCGAATCGTGCACTGCAGGGCCCATTCAAGGGTGGCGCTCCCAAAGAGAATTTTCTCTATACCTAAGACTCGAATCTGAAAATTCTAATTAAGGGTGAAATAGTCCCACATGTTACTTGTCACGTGCTATGCGCTTGAACTTTTCGATGAAGTAACACCCTATTGGATCATAGGCTTGTGGGCTTACTTTGTGAAACCCGGACTATCCAGCTTAGCCCAAATTATATTTGATTTTAAATTTAAATTCACATTACTACACTAAAATAATTAATCTTAATTCCATCCAATGTTTCTTAAATTAAGGAAATTAGCACAATTTTATTGGACTTACATTTTAGCAATTTTCAGATGCCTATGCTTCTAACCATTTTTTTTCCTCTCAATATTTTTAAAGATTGAATTAAAAAAATCTAAATTTTGATCTGCACGGAGTCGATCTCTGCTAACTCATTCCATTTTAATTATATCTCGAAATAAATATCTTTTTCCGTGCTTGTTTCTCTAAGGGGAATGAATTGATATTGTTATGTAGTATATCAATTCAAAAAATACATAATACATAACTTCATATACTAAATCATAGTAACATAACACTGATAAATAACAAACCAAACTTCAATTCGGAGACGGCAAAGCACAACGTAAAAGGACATACATGGAAGAGATATCAACTCCACATATAAAAACAAATTAAACCAAATTGAAATAAACTTATTTGATTAATGAACTCTCTCAAATTTCATACTCCTCACGATCCATGAGAACCCAAGATTTATCTTTCTTTTGAACCATTCCTTTGTTCTTCTCAACCCACCAGTTAGCAGGCACACCATATTCTCCCTTCAATGCATCAGTTGATTTGTTAACAAGAGCTATATCGCGATCCACTTCTAATTTAAAATCACCAAAAATTTCTCCTATTAATATTCCTACACCTTGAGTGCCTGCCACTCCATGCAAATAAGCCTCCAAATTATGCCAAGTTTGCAAGTTTCCTGGAGACTTCAAGTAATCGGATTTGGCAGTGTCAATTACTAGTACTTCTCCAACGTCTATATAGCCAATGGGTGGATACTTGGGAACAATATCTAATATGTTATCAACTCTCAAAATATGGAGATTTTTGAGTTTTGAAAATGCTACCCTGAAATTGAGATCTCCAACGTTTGGACTTGCAAATACAAAAGCTGTCACTGGAAATTCCTTTCCGTTGCTTGTTTTGTTGAATCCATTGTAAACTATGTCAACTGCATTTAAGGTTGCTACTGCTGCACCTAAGCTATGTCCGGTTACAGTTATGCTGACCTCTTCATTCTTGTATATCTCAACCAATCTTTTCACTTCTTCAAGGACCTAAAAGGAAGAGTTGCCATAATAACCACCGATCAATTAAAATATCTATAGAAATAACTGGAGAACTTCAATAAAAAAAAAATAGTGATATGAATTAATTTTACTATGCTGAAAAGACATTAGTTTGTGGGTAATATCAATCCATATAGCATTACGAGAAAAGTCAAACATACAACAACTAACTAAAACTATAGTGCGAAAACTATATAAACTAAACAAACAAATGAAGACAAAATATTTGTACCTGGTCTCTAGCACTGGCTTTATTAAATGGTGATTTTGGATCATCAGATGTATATACACTGTTCCATCCTTGATGCACCAAAGGTTTGAATAAAGGCAATATTGAACTACCCCCACCAAAAACTTTAGGTGATGGCACTAGTAAAAATTGAAAATCATTAACCCATTCTAATGTTCTAATTGTTCCTCTCCATGCAATAACAATATCCCTTCTCCCTAACACAGCCTTCCCCTTATCAGTAGCCACAGCAACATACCCCATAAAATTTGATTCCTTACTCCATGCTTCCCTTGACCATGATTTTACCATAAAGGCCTCGGGAAGCGGAAAGGACGATGTCGCGTAAAAATATTTTGTTACGCGATACATTTCTGGATCTAATCCGACTTTAGCAAAGAGGTGTTCCTTCGAGTATCTGCTACTTCCTGCATATTTTGACGCTCTATCGGAAATGAATGTGTCGTAAGTAGCTTGAGCTAATTCTCCGTATTCAATTATGTATTTTCGGAGATTAACATCCAAAGGGTTTAATAACCTTTTCCAATTTTCTTTGCCACTTAGCTCCTCCCATTTTTCAGCTATACTAGCCATGGAGTTTTTTTTTTCTCTCTTTCTACTTAATTATTTTCCTCTAGATATGTTTCTAATTTACATATTAGAGACTCCAATTTATAGACAATTTTTTTTTTTTTTTGAAGGCATCATTTTTTCTCTAATGTTTCTCTTGAAATGTGCTGTCATGTGTCAATATTTTAGTCATTAATTGGAGTGATCATAGTCTCCGATGTTTTTTCTTGGAACTTGCTGTCAATATTTTATTCATACATAAGAAGAACATGACCTGTGTGGGATGAATTAAAAATGATCGATCATTGCACGTTAGAAAATGCTCATATGCCCTAATTAATTTGTATAAATTATTGAATTGTGTTAAGACGTGTCTAATTAATATAATCCACCATGAATAAGGAGGATTCACATATGAAGGACTTCTATTAACTTGACTTTTATGCAAAAATAAAATAAAATCAGATTTTCTAATTTATGATAAAAAATATATCATAACATTATTTCTATAAATCTATTGAAGTTTATAGTCTGAAACATGGGATAAGATTTGTATGGGTAATAAAAACTTCTCATTGAAAGTTAGATAGAAAGTGTGAAGTTAATTAATTATAAATTTTAAGACGCGTCATTGTTATTTAAATAAACTATAAATCTAATAAAATGTGTTATTAACTACTTATGCGGGACTGCATTCTTTGACACCCCACTTCAAGAGGGCTGAACATCTAGTGGGTGAACAAATTTATAATGAATACTGGATGAAGGAAGGACATAAATCTCTACCTCCACTAAATTACACATGTGCACTATATATATGATATATATATATATACACAATACAACATTGTACATTATCGTAGCATCCAAAAATACAAATTGTAGTTTAATTTGATAGATCTTCCTAAAGGCATTTACATGGTTACCTAACTACCCTAGGTGAAACTGTAAGTAAAGAAGGGAGAGATTTTCATTTGTGCAGATGACAAGGTAAAATAAAAAAACTCTTGTCGAGTTCTAAAATTAATTGTATTTGCTAATCGAATATATAAAAAACATACAGTATTTTGTATATAAAAATGTATATATATATATATATTCTGGGTATTCCTTATTTTAATAGTACATGGACTATATATGTTAGTTTCAGTTCTAAAATTAGGCATTTCAATCTGGTCCATCTTTAAGCAGCCTCTTGCTTTCATACCTCTTGGTATTGAAGTATGCTCGCAAATTAAGTCCATTAGATTTCAAAAATAGTATTCATGTAGCTATTAGCAACATTTACACTAGAAATAATATTAATGTTCAAGTTTGTCGCTCACATGGCAGATTGTTGTTAGTGCAGAGTGGCATGTGAAAATTTAACAAGTAATACAACTAGATGTGAATGTGAATAATATATTGGAGGCTCAATACTCAATTGAATACTTATTAAGAGCACCACGTGTTTCATTTTATTTTTTTGGACACATTTTATCATTTTATTATGTTAAAGTGGAGATCCCAATTGAAAAGTCTTAACTTTTTTAGTTCAGGATCATTTCTCTAAGAGTACAACCTGTGTGTGAAAATTTAGGTGTGACAAAATCAACACAGGAGAGCATGACTCATTCAGTCGTTTTACGGTTGGGTCGGTTATTGACCTGTTCATTAAAAAAGGTCATTCACACAAATATTTTTATTTTAAGATATTTTTTAAATTCTTGCGTCTCAAAATTATTTGTCTTTAATTTTACCAGTACACACTGGGCTGTATCTATCAACATTGGACGTACTGCTTGGCATCTTCTGACTTGTTCCAAATTAGATGTTGATCTCCAACTTTCATTCTTCTTGTTCCAAGAGGCTGTGGTATATTTGTCGACTAAAATTAATTGTACATAAAGTTAAAATGGATCAAACTTGTACAGCTTTCATTAGTGCGAAGTGCACTTTGTTAAAGTTGAACTATTTGCAATCATAACAAATTATATTGCCCCCCACTTTTACTTCTTTCGCAACTACTTTTTTCCAATATGTGAATTAACAGTATAATATTCATGGCTATAAATTAATTCCATTTTTGTGTCTCACCGATCACAAAAATAAAAAATAAAAAATGCACTCATTTTTATTGATTCCTTGTTCTTAGTGGACTTATCATTCCTAGGGGAACAAATAAAGGATAAAGCCACCATCGTTAGTGAGCAATTTTTTTTAATCGATTCTCTTGCCTGTGTATCTCATACCCCGTGTCGTTGATATGTCTAATGAGAGAAAACGATATAGAAGCTAGAGGGAACTATATAATGTATAAATTATAAATGCCTTCTCTTCGCATGAATCAGACCAAGAACATCCGGTCCTTAGAAAACATGATAGATTTTACCAATTTGATGTTCCTTGATAACTACTCTGCTTTTGTATACTACTAAAAAAAATAGACAAAATTTGAAGTAAAAAGCAAAATTAGTTGTTAATCCTATTTAGTGAAGAATTATCAAAAAAAAAAAAACAATCTACCTAAGAGCGTAATTATTTTATCATATTTTGCATGAATTAATAGACTCAGAGAATTATCTATTTTTAAAATAATTTAAAGCATAAAAGTTCAGCAGACACACAAATTAAAAGTACTCATATTAAACAAAAGAAATAGATCAACATACAAATTAATCGAGGAACCCTAGTACGTACATACATAAATACTCCTATATGGAGTAATATAATATAGGGTGTGATTTTTTCAAACAGCCCTCGAAAACCTTTTATTCAAACATTACAGGAAAGAAACAAAGCCACATGATTTAGCTCCCTTAGAAGTCATACTCATCGCGATCCAACATAAGCCAAGATCCATCTTCTTGTTGAACCATCCCTTTGCACTTCTCAACCCACCACCTCCCAGGAATACAATATTCGTCTTTCAGTATGTTCCACTGCTTGTTGACAAGTGAGATATCGCGATTCACCTCTAGTTTAAAACCTGCTAAAAGTCCTAAACCTTGAGTTCCAGCGACTCCATGCAAGTATGGCTCCAACCAATGCCAGCTCACAGGTTCTCCAGGAGGTTTCACATAGGGAGATTTTGTGGTATCAATCATTAGCTCCTTCCCAACGTCGAAATAGCCAATGGGTGGGTATTTTGGAACAATATCCATTAGGTTGTGAATTCTCAAGACGTGAAGATGCTTCAGTTTGTCAAATGCTGCCTTAAATTGGAGATCTCCAACTTTAGGATTTGCGAATGCAAAAGCAGTCACTGGGAACTCCTTACCTTCACTTGTTTTGTTGATACCATTAAAGGTTATGTCAACTGCATTTAGAGTTGCAAGTGATGCACCTAGGCTATGTCCGGTCACAGTTATGCTGACTTGTTCATGCTTATACTCCTCAACCAATTTTTTCACTTCTTTGATCACCTAAAACGAAGAATTATCAGATTTTTTAGCTTCATTAAGGACATTTTAATTATATCGAAAAACATGGAATTAACTAATCAAGTTAATGTACCTGGTCTCTGACACTAGTTTGATTAAACTGTGATCGTGAACTTGCTGATGTATAAACATTATAGAAGCCATGATGCACCAACGGTTTAAACAAAGGAAGCAAACCTCCATCACCAAATATTTTGGGTGCTGGATTAAGTAAAAATTGAAGATCATTAACCCACTCCATCTTCTGTATAGTTCCTCTCCAATTAATCACAATATCCCTCCTTCCTAGTGAAGCTTTACCCTCATCAGTAGACACAGCAATGTATCCCATAAAATTTGATTCCTTACTCCATGCTTCTCTTGAAAATGATTTCACGATGAAAGCATCGGGAAGTGGAATGGATGCAGTAGCATAGAAAAATTTGGTCACGCGATACTTGTTTGGGTCAAGTCCAACTTTAGTAAAGAAATTTTCCATCGAATATCTGCTAGCTCCTGCATATTTGGATGCTCTCTCCATAATGAAAGTGTCATAAGTTGCATGAGCTAATTCTCCGTAATGAATGATATATTTACGAAGATCAACATCCAAGGGGTTTAATAGCCCATCCCAATTGTTTTTCCCACTAAGTTCTTCCCATTTTTCAGCCATGCTACCCATTTTTTTTTTAAACTCTTTGTTTTTCTTTGGTATTGTGAACAACATTAAGCCCGTGAATTTATAGTGAAGCAACTTCGTTGATCTCTAAGTATATCTCATGCGTGAAACACGTTTTGAGTTTTACTTTTTTCTTTGTTAACAAGGTCATAATATATGTCTGGAGCCCAATATTGAATATTGAAATGATAGAGCAATAGTGCTAATTTTAGTAATTATTGAATTTCTGAACTATCACCATATCATCCGTCCCCAATGCAATGTCACATATTTTCGATGGGCATTTTCGCACCTATTGAGTCTCAAACTACTGGTTATGAATTTTTAGAGCCTTCACCTCATTGCACTACTGAAAATCTGAAATTCTTCCCCTCTTCTTTTGTGTATTGTTTTATATTGTGGTTTACCTCCGCCATTTAAGTTCACCAGAGTTGTGTAATTTAAATTTCCGCTATTATAGAAATCTAGAGCGTCCGCTAAAGTTGCCCTCCCTTTCAAACTACCCATCAATCATCCAACATAACCCATTATTCATAAACCTGAAGTACGATTTTGTTTTTTGTTTTTTCTTTGTTTATAAAGTCAAGAATGTCTGTGCCCAATAATACTAATTGAAATGACCAATAAAACTGCAGTATGAATTTGTTTTTATTAATAGTGCTAAGTAATTATTTCCGTATATATTGAATTTTTGAACTACCACCGTACCATAGAAGTGAGACATTTGAGTGATGATGAAGTTTTGAAAAACTGGATCAATCACATAAATTCTTCAACGAATTGCACCCACATTTATGTAGTACCTGCGTAGAAATTATAGAGGTTCGACATAGCTAGCTCGTGCTATAATATTAATTTATCTTATCATAATATGATATAATTATTGTTACCATCCTTGGAGTAATTATTTGATTTATTTAACAGTTTTCATCAACATTGGAACTGTTCTGCATCTTCCATACACTTTAAGACTTAGCACGGATCATTTCTTCTAGTTCATTAATTGGGGAATATATGTTACACTATGATTAATAAAAATTTGGATCATAACAAAGATGATAAATCTTATTTAAACTCGCATAGATCTATGATCTATTTCATTCTGCCTCATATATGTTTTTTAAGAAAAATAATTCAACCTGCCCCGCCACACATGGTGTTAAACCCGCCCTATTGTGCATAGCCTAACGCCCTAACCTCACATCGTCCCCGCCTGCCATCGCTACAGTGAAAATGTATTATTTGCACACTTGGTACGAATAATTGGCAGATTGATTTGACTTCACATATAATGTCATCATGAAACTTACCATGTGCCATGGGGTATTAGTTTGAGCTTGAGGATGATGTAATTGGATCATGGACTTGAATTAGATTTGAGGGCGTCATTTACTTTAATTTACGTATGATGTTAAATTTGTGTCGCAAGTTTATATCAGAGTTTGAAATTTCGCGTCTAACTTGAGAGGTTTTTGATTGAAATGTAATCTCACGAAGGCTAATGGAAATATTTTCTCCGAAGTTTAATATGACTTGTCAAGATCAACTTTATATATTACTGACTGAAGTCGTGAATTTGACAAAGTCTTATTTTGATTTTTTTTTTTTTTTACTGAAACTATAGTCCTGACTGAAATTATTAATACCATTTTCAAAAAAATGTGTGTGATGCAACAATCAATTAAAGATCCGAACAATAATAACTGACCCAACAACTATACTCCATCCCAGTAGAAATCACAAATAGACATTGAAATTTCACAAAACTTAAATGAAAGATTATGAAAAGATTTTGTGTCGACAAATTTTGTCTGCTTGTCAAAAGTGGATACTACGGTCTACGGGATACACTTTATTCCGTCCATCCACTTTTAATTGTCATGTTATAATTTTCGAAAATAAATTTGATTAATTTTCAAAAGTTAAATTAGATTACATTAATTTGATATTTTAAACAAAAAATTTAGATATTCAAAAACTATACGAAAAGTACTATAAATTGCATTTTTTTGCATATCAATATAATGAAAAAATATATCATAGAATATTAGTCAAAGTTTTTTCTGTTTGACTCTAAAAGAGGAAATCTATAAATTGCATTTTTTTGCATATCAATATAATGAAAAAATATATCATAGAATATTAGTCAAAGTTTTTTCTGTTTGACTCTAAAAGAGGAAATCATGACAATTAAAAATGGACGGAGAGAGTAAATAACAACTCCAAATATAGCCTCATGAAATATTTATTAAAGTTAAATCCATATTACTAGTCTAAAATTATTAAAGGTTTTTAACACATTTGATGTTCGATCGAAATATTACCAGCGCTAATCAAGTATATTAAAATATACCCAATTGATTTGCATTCAATATTTCTTATAATTTTCTGCTTTCCCTAATTCCCTTGACCATATTTTATTACAAAGGCCCCGGGAAGCAGAAAAGACGATGTCGTGTAAAAATCATTTGTTATGCCATATTGCGATACATTTCTAGGTCTAATTCGACTCTAGTAAAGAAGAGTTCCTTCCAGATTCAATAAGATTATGTGTCTAAAATCAATCTTTAAATAAATATCTTCTTTTTTTTTTTTTTACAAAAACAGAAGAGGTTGTCATATATATTTTTAATTTTTTTTAAAAATGCAAAGTTATTAGTTGTTTCACAATTACTCTAATTTCTTGCAATGAGTTAGCAGCATAACATTCATGACTACTTTTTGTATGGTATTTGTTAAAAGCTTAAATGGATCAATCATGTACAGCTTGCACTTTCTTAAAGTTGAACCATTTGCAATCATAACAAATTATTATCCCCACCCTCCCCCCTTTTACTTCTTTCACAACTATTTTTTGTCCAATATAGGAATTACTCTTCCGTTGATTTGTTATTCTCATAAAAAAAAGGTATTTATTATGAATTTATTTCACTAAATTAATCTTTTTAATGATATTTAAAAGATTTAAATTTGACTGCTACTTCTTTATATTGTCACTTAATGACATTAGTATTGAAAAAGAATTATAATTTTTTTTATTTGCTAAGATAAACGAATGAAAAAAAGTTTAGTATAAAGATCAAGAGAAATGAAACAAATAGAGCAGCAGCATAAAATTCATGAATAATTGTTTCCGTAATAACTTAGAAATTTTATTTTATTTTATTGTTTTAAAATTGGGGGGTAAGAGAAATGGGGAGGGGATTACAATGTAGCCAATTAAATCTTCACCAATAAGGTGGGAGTTAATTTACAGTATTTGACTTATTTTCATCATTTATCCTTGGTGTTAAAAAGTAATATTAAATTTTTTATCCAAACGCTTCAAAAGTAATAAAAAACTATTTCGACTTAAAAACACTAAAAATAAGTCAATCCAAACAGACTTAGAACATGTTTGGTTTGATTTTTGGCTTTGGGCTTAAATATTCTAGGATTGGGTAAAGGTAGACGGTCTGAACCATTTTAAGGATCAAGCAGCCCATTCTTCCAATTGGGCCTGAGACCCAACTCTGTGCTTAACAATAAAGGGAAAATTATGGGGAAAAAACATAATTAGACACTTTTATAATGCAGAATAACAAACATTTAGCATATATTAGGTACTATAGCTACAGTTTAAGAAAAATTGTAATTTGCGACTACAATTTTCCAAATTCTTGTTATTCATCTGATTTGTATAATTTAGTTCCTGATTGTATAAATCCAGAATTTTGTATATGTCTATCCTAGCTGTTTGTATACTATTTATGAAAAATTCATAATAAATTACCCTATTTGTATATTTACAAGCGAAATATACAAACAGAGTTTTGAAAATTCCTAAATGTGTATATACTTACTCTATTTGTATATTCGCAAGCGAAATATATAAACGGACAAAAATATACAAATCGTAGCCTCAATAGCAAACAAAACTATAGTTATAAAGTGCATTTATCAAAACTATAACTATAGAGTTTTATTATATTTATTTTGTTTGCTATTTCTAAAAAAATTCAACGTTTAAAAGCTAGAAATTAGCCCACCAAGCCTTACAATCTGGGACAGCCCAACATCCTGCCACATTGATGCTCACATATCATAATAAAAAACTTTGAATATACTTTGCACAGATAGACCGCCTAATCAACTAGAGATATGTATGATTATTCTATTTTTTGTAAAGCATATTTTGCACTAATTAGTAGACCAAAAAAATTGTCAATCTTCTAGGTAAGTTAGAGCAAGTTAATTAACTGACAAGAACTCATATTGTTATAAAGGAACCATAATACTACTTGCATATATGAAAAAATAGGATGTGGTTTCCCCATGATCAGGAAAACCTTTTATTCAAACAATACATGAAATTAAAGGAAATAAAAAAGCAACAATTTGAAATCCAATTGGTCTGATCTCTCAGAAATCATACTCATCACGATCCTGGAGACGCCAACATCCATCTTCTTGTTGAACCATTCCTTTGTGCTTCTCAGACCACCAAAGGGGAGGAATACAATGTTCATCTTTCAGTATGTTCCATTGTTTGTTGACAAGTGAAATATCTCGATTCACTTCTAGCTTAAAACCTGCTAACATTCCAATTCCTTGAGTGCCAGCAATTCCATGCAAGTACGGTTCCAACAAATGCCAGCTCACGGGTTCTCCTGGAGGCTTCACATAGGGAGATTTTGTGGTATCAATCATTATCTCCTGCCCAACGTCAAAATACCCAATGGGTGGGTATTTTGGAACAATATCCAATAAATTATGAATCCTCAAGATGTGAAGATGCTTCAGTTTGGAAAATGCATTGAGAAAATTGAGATCTCCAACTTTAGGACTTGCGAATACAAAAGCAGTCACTGGAAACTCCTTGCCATTACTTGCTTTGTTGATTTTATTGAAAGCTATGTCAACTGCATTTAGAGTTGCAAGTGATGCACCTAAGCTGTGTCCTGTCACAGTTATGCTCACCTCTTCATGCTTATATTCCTCGACCAATCTTTTCACTTCTTCCATTACCTAAAAGGAAGAAAAAAAATATGATGATGAATTGAATTGTTAGATCGAATCTATAGGTAATTATCATATGAAGTAAAAGCATGAAAGTATTATCTAAGAAAGTTAATGAGCGCACCTGATCCCTAACACAAGTTTTATTAAACTGTGATCGTGGATTTTCCGTTGTATAAATGTTATGGAAGCCATGATGCACCAAAGGATGAAACAAAGGAAGCAAACCTCCATCACCAAAAACTTTGGGTGCTGGGACAAGTAAAAATTGAAGGTCATTAACCCACTCCAATACTTGCAAAGTTCCTCTCCAATTAATCACAATATCCCTCCTTCCTAGTGAAGCTTTTCCCTCATCAGTAGCCACAGCAATATACCCCATAAAATTTGATTCCTTACTCCATGCTTCTCTTGACAATGATTTTGTAATGAAAGCATCAGGAAGTGGCATGGATGAGGTAGCATAGAAATATTTGGTTACACAATACTTTTTTGGGTCAAGTCCAACCTTAGTAAAAAAGTTTTCCATCGAGTATCTACTAGCTCCTGCATATTTGGACGCTCTCTCTGAGATGAAAGTGTCATAAGTTGCTTGAGCCAATTCTCCATATTGAATGATGTACTTACGAAGATCAACATCCAAGGGGTTTAATAGCCCATCCCAATTGTTTTTCCCACTAAGTTCCTCCCATTTATCAGCAAATATGCAAGCCATTCTTTTTCTTGATCTTATATGTTTTTTTCCCTTGGTATGTGAACAACGTTAAGTCCTTGAATTTATAGTGAAGCAACTTTGTTTCCCTCCTGCAGAACAATAATTGAAATGGCCAAGCAATAATGCTAAAAATTACTAATTATTTCTAACTAGATACAACTGTACCCTTATCACCTTATGGGCATAAACAAAGAGCTGTCACATATAGGGATGGAAAAATACAGAGGTAAGGATAAAACTGCACATATACTCTTCTTTGTTAAAATGAATAGGTAGGGGTCAGCCTAATCCTCCACCAATAAGGTAGTTTTGAAAAGAAAAAAAAAAATGTCAAATTGGAGGACCTACGTTAAATTTGAACGTTTCAAAATGAGCTAGATTAATATATAAAATAATTCGTCCAAACGGTATTTGGGTTGTAATACATTGTCTGGAAGAACATAACTAAATAATGGGTCACAAGTTAATTCATCCGACTCTTATCAAGTTCATTTATTTTTGCTTCTCATAATTTGTTTGATTATCAAACAAAACTAATAAGATTATTTATCTCACCTCCATAATCCATATAGTATCAATAATTCAATAAATAAATAAGCATATCAATCTTTTGCAGATTAGAATCGTTCCCGTGTTTCTAAAGGGTTTAAATTTTTTTTGTCATTATTGATATAATTTATGTTATTGTAAGTAACTTTTCTTGAGTTACCAAACCATACGTACTATATAAAATTACATGTAGCAGAGTCTTTTCTTGGTGGTAATTATACTGAACGTATTTAGTATTTAAAAAACTACCCGTAGAACTTAGCATGAAACTTGTAATTTAATATGAATTTACACATTTGTGGCTATAAATTATTATCTCGTAAAGTAAAAATTTTAAAATTAAATTACTTTTATATATAAAAATAATATTTTCTTCGTCCACTTTTAATTGTCTTGTTGCACTTTTCAAAAGTCAATTTGACTAATTTTCAAAGTGAAATTAAATTACATTAATTCGATATTTTAAACAAAAAATTTAGATATTCAAAAACTATACGAATAATATTATAAATTGTAATTTTTTGCATATAAATATGATGAAAAAATACATCGTAAAATTTTAGTCAACTGACTCTTAAAAAAAGGAAATCATGACAATTAAAAGTGAGCGAAGGAAATAATATATATATTTTTATAAAGACAAAAAGAAAACATGTGATTGAGTAGATCGTAAAACTTTCTTGGAATGAGCAATCCAATCATGCATGTACGAGATAATCAAGTTGCTTTGATATTGTAAAAAAATATTTGAATTATTAGTGTATTGAATTAAAAACCATATCTAGTGACTAGTAATACCAATCTACCCACTAAGCTAATCCCTTTCATGGCAGGTCAGAAAAATAAAATAATACCTCAGGAAAATCAATATACGATATGGGACATGCAACTTGTCCCGATATATATAAGCACGTGGAGGATCATTGAAATATTAAAGTCAAACAAACTGAAATAAAAGAAGTAGTAATCACATGAGAATTCTACATATATTTACATTCTATTAATCCTCTTTTCACAATATACAATATGTAGTGATGCTCTGAAGACCATTGATTATATGGTAATCACAAGTAATTTATCACGTATTATTGCAATAAGAGTAATTACTATTAATTTGTGAGGACTCATCAATTGATGACATAACCCAATGAATTTAAGAACCATCGAACTATTAGTACGTATTTCAGTGGGGGGTTTGACCCGATGAGAGTAAAGATTGAAATGTCAAAAACATACTTACATTATTTTATTTTATTTTAGTTTTATACATATATAAATTATCCCCTTTTTTAGTTTCATATAATCATATCTAAACTATTAGAAGTGTGAGTTTTATACATAAACTATCACATATTAATTTGAGAAAATACCCCTCTTTTTTATTTAAAAAAAAATTAACATATCACACATTCACACTCCACATGCATGGACAAATATTCCGATAAAAATCAAATAAATATGTATTAGTTAAAATTTAAAAATTAAAGCATCCCTATACCATACAAAAAAGAAATTATTTTTTTTTAAAAATTAAAATATTTTTCTACCCATTCCACCACATCCTCTCACCGTACCTCCAACATTATTTTTATTTTTTTTAAAATATAAATTCCTACCACACCCAGGGGCGCACCTACCCTTGGTCTAGGAGTGTCGAGCAACACTCATTCGTCGAAAAATTACGTTGTATATAAAGATCAAATTTTAGTTTAGTAAATATAAATACAGGAATTGACATTTCTTGAAACAAGGTGAAAGTTTAGTCTATTGGTTAAAGGATTACAAAAACTCCATGAAGTCATGTGTGCAAGATTTTTTTCTAAAATAATTTTTTTATTTTTATTATATTCGGTATACAAATAAAAGTAAATACTTTCCCCTCTCTCTCTGTCTCTCTATATATATATATATATAAAGCAGATTATCATGATCACTGTGTAAAAATAACATGCACAAATTAAAAAAATGATAAGTCACTATTGTTCTCAGGAAATACGAGGAACTAAGAACTCTTAGTCACTTACAAAATGAACATATGAAATGACATATTCAGATTTAGATCAAGATCAAGATTACTTGTAAAAAAGATATAATTTTTTTTTTTTATAAATGACCTACGAAATAAAAAAAATACTATTGTAATAATTTTACAGTGAGGCATGAGTACTTTCGTTCAGGGCCAGAGCCAGTTCGGGGCTTCTTGCACGAAATTACACTATTATATATGGTTTGTTAGCAAATAAAGTCCTATTTTCCAGCTTTGTCTTAGTCTTTAGGAGAGTAGTTTATCATGGATTTGATTCCTATTTTTTAGGATTAATATTAGTTAGTGTTTCCAGCTTTATTGCTTAACGTTGTTAACTCTTTGTGCCTATAAAATCTGCAGCCGCAGAATACTAAATACAGTCAGAAAGAGTTCCTCTTAATTTCAGCATATTGACTCTCTTCAGTTCTTATTGCTTTCTGTATATGCTTCATTATTCTGCATCTATTTACATGGTTAACATTATTTTTTACGTATATCTAATAGATGTTGAATCCTTTCATATAGTTTAAGTGTTAATTTTTTCATATTTTGAATTCCTTAATGAAAACTCTTAACTCTGCCACTAATTATACACGTTTCGTTGCCGCTTATTTGAAGTCTAATGTCACTGTCAAATTTCTTATGCTTTGTAATCAAATACTAATTAATTGCATTAGCAATCAACACAAAGATTCATGCAAACAGAAACATATTTTAGTTTAAATCATTTAATGAACCGCTCCACTTGATGATCAGACCAAATGAGATACCTATTCACTTTTTACTTTATGAAGCACAAGTGGAACTGTTTGAGCATTTCCTTAACTCACTAATTCTTTACATTTATCGTAGACTCACGTGCATATCCTGGAGTCCTGAATTAAAATCTTTTGCAAATACAGTAATTTTTTGAATAAAAGTCTTTGCATTTATGGTTTATCCTAAACTCAAATATATTGTTTAAGATTAGATATTACAAATAGAGTTTCAAAATCAAATTGAAATTAAGAAATAATATGGGGAAAAAATTATGCACAAGATTCCTTTAATTTCCTACATAATATAGAGGAAGAAGAGGCAGCAATGGAGAACGAGACGGAAAAAAAACGCAAAGAAGAAGAGGAGAAAGTCGGAAAAGAGAGGAAATAATTTAGGAGAATTAAGGACAAAATAAAATGGGTCAATAATATATGTTTAGCGGGTCGGGTCAAGTAGGATGCCATTAAATGGTTTAATGAATATTTTTTATTTTCAAAAATTTTGGTTTTTAATAAAAAATTGTCAACAAATTTAAATTAAAAAATCAATTAACTAGGTTAAGTGATTTGTAAGTAAAACATTCATATAATTGAGTGACATTTTGAGAGAAGAGTGTGTAGTTAAGCAAATATCTGCGATATTATCTCTATTCTTAATTAATTAGATATATGAATCTCAACCTTTAATTAATGAAGAGACGGACAAATGAAGAGGAGGGTCATAAAGCTCCATTCAGAAAGAACACAAAAAGGAGAAAGAACATTATTTCGCGGATTCTTGCCATCACTGCTGGAAAACCCATTTTTCTGTAGGCATCCATCGGGTCCGAGATTACATACCTATGCCATGATGCTCATGGGCAGCTTATCTCTAATTGGATTTCCTTATCTTTCTTCTTCAAATTACGAGTTGAGATTTGAGAAGGGCGGTGGACAGAAATGGCCTTGTTGTACCTCACTCTCGTCTTCAATGGGGTTCTCCTAAAAAAGAGTGAAGTTCCGTCCGCCTTTGAAGGCTAGCTCCTGCTTCGAAGCTTTATCCCCACATGTCACATATTGAAAAAGGCAAACAAAAAAAGGGAACTCATCCTAAAATTATAAGTACTCATTATATTAAACATTAAAATAAATAGATAGACAATCAAATTTATCCTCTACGAAAAGAGGAACCATAATACATAAATACTATAGGAGGTGATTTCCACGAGCTTAAAACCTTTATTCAAACATTATATGAAAGGAAACAATTAGTGATCATGTTTAAAATTCGAGCTCCCGGCCTCAGAAGTCATACTCATCGCGATCCAACATAAGCCAAGACCCATCTTCTTGTTGAACCATCCCTTTGTGCTTTTCAGCCCACCAAAACGCAGGAACACAATATTCGTTTTTCAGTATGTTCCACTCTTTGTTGACAAGTGAGATATCGCGATTCACCTCTAGTTTAAAACCTGCTAAAAGTCCTAAACCTTGAGTACCAGCGACTCCATGCAAGTATGGCTCCAACAAATGCCAGCTCACAGGTTCTCCTGGAGGCTTCA